>KL286135.1:0-39934 GCA_000699545.1 Podiceps cristatus | reverse complement strand
AAAGAGGAGAGCACTTACCTCTCCTCTCTTGCTGTGTCAGTCTCTGTACGAAGTGGTTTTGTGTCTTTTGCTTTGTAGGAGTCCATGAACACAACTGGGTACAACCAAGCAGGACTGAACTAGTCTGGAAGCTGAATTTCTTGGTGTGCCACAACGGTGTTTCTCTCTAGCTACGGTCGAGCATTCTGGCTTTAAGCAGCAGATAGCTACACAAGCAGAAGGAAAGCTTGTTTTTCCCTTGCATTGCTTTTGCCCTTTATGCTCTAGATTTTACAAGGAATATAATTTATTTTTTTTTGTATGTTGAACCAAAGGATTCCTAAGTGAAGGAGCAGTTTTTGTTCTGCAATGTTGCACGTTAGTGAAAAGCGTAGAGCAATGGGTGTAGCCCATTTAATAGCTATTAAGCTGTGGGTCTAGCGAAAGCATCAGCTTGCATGGGTGGCTTTTTGGTGGATATAAGGGTACAAAAAGCAATGAAACAGCTCTATGAAACAATTAAACAAGTCTGTTCCAGGTGCAGAGTCTGAGTATTGAAACAGCACTGACCTTGGGAGCAAGGACATTCTAAGGTGACTTTTACAGTAGAGGAATAAGTAAGAATGGAATATGCAGCTAAATGAAAGCTAATTTAGCAATGTCTGGTTATAATCTCTTTGCCACAACCCCTCCTTTATTATCTAACATTCTTATAAGTGTATGGACATCGAACTATAAGTGTGAACGGATTCTGAATTGTCTCTCTCATTTGTCACACCTTATAGGGAGAAAACGGTGTTGATGACTATAAATCTGCAGAGGATTAAGACAATAATTTGGGTATGTGTATAATGTGGTATATTGTTATTGCTTGAAAGGTAGAAAAATGGCTGTCAGGAGATGATTCTTAAAGCTTTTAATTGTAAATTAGGATTCCAGGTGATTAAATTCTGTGGGGACTTGATTAAATTTTCTGTCTCCCCCCTCAACACCCTGAGATGATAATTAGTTTGCTCTCTCAAGCCGTCTCTAATAATGGGATGAATCTATTAGTTGGATGCTTCTGCTAAAATTATTTGCAATAAAGTAATTGCTTAGGGTTGCATTTGTGTGGCAATGGATGTGCTTTGGCTATGGATGTGCTTTGGCTGCTAAGGCCGCGGTAGGATGAACAGATCAGGCTGCAGGGTTGCCTGCAGACTCAGGAACATGGGGTTGTGTTGGTTTATAGTGTCTTCACCTACGGACTGTTGGGGAGTAAGTTGCCCTTGGTTTGTTCATTTGGTGGTGTTCTGCTGTTCTGAAGTAACCAAGCATTTGGGAAGCTAAAGAGGGAGAGAGCCTCTCTAGTCTGGTGTCGAGGCTACTTAGCTGTCTGGAGGGGGACTCTGGGTCCTTGCACCCATGAACGTTTGGAAGACAAATGTTTCCCCTAATCTTTCTTCTCTTGTCCTGCTATTTATATTTCCTCTATCATCAGCGTGTTGGGATATGGAAACTGTACAAATACAGCTGTTGGCTGTGCTGGGGATGCCCGCTCTACCTACCTGCTGTCAAGAAGTCTTTCTGAAAGTTTTCTGGGGCTAGATCTTCTCTTGTGATCACAGCTTATGCGCTTTCTGGAGCAAGGCTTACAAGATCAGTAGGCAGAAGAAAATTAGCCTGAAAATCTCATCAGAAGAAAGAAAGGAGCTGAGAAAATTGGTGCCTTCGAACTTAAATTTGGAATTTATCTGCTGATGAAAATATAGAAACTTGCAGGGTTAGGATTAACTAGGTTGGGGCTTGAAGGCAGTTGGTATTACCAGAGAGAGCGAGCTGCCCAAATCGTTTTTTTGGATTTAGTTTTGTATATTAACTCCTAGAAAGATGTAATGTGCTAACCACACAGTTAAGCTTAGAGCATCCCTTTCCTATTTCCCTTGGCAGTCAGTTTGTTTAACTGTAGGCCATGCCAGGAAGCAAAAAAATGAAACAAATCGAAGCTCCTCTTAATTTTTTTAGTCTGACTTTCTCACCTGCCGCATTGTTGTGCATCACCGTGGGAAGCCCAAATTCTGCCGTGTGCTGTGGGCTGTGATACAACATGACCCGATTTACCCAGGCTGTGTCAGCTGCAGGAAGTCTGAAAATGTGGTTTCCTGAAAAACAAGCGAAAGGAGGGGAAGTACGTAGTTTTTGTTTTGAAGATGGCATTATTGGAAACTCCATGAGCACTTATGTCAAAATACCTATGAAGTAGCTATTTAGTCATAGGAATAGTTGCCATTTATTTACAAGGCATCTGTGAGTGAATTAGGAAGAATCCTTTAACACTTGTCAGACCTCACAGAGATGAGTAATTCTGTGGAAATAAAGTGTGTGTGTTAGACATGACTGATCGCTTGTTACCCTGTACTCTGTCCATTGTTTTTGAGTAAGACTCATATGTGCTAGCAGTAATTCAGTATAAACAGGCAGTGTCTGGTATAATCCATTTGTCTCTTGCATTTCAATAGAAGATACAAGATTTTCTTACTGAGAAGGCATTTCCTTGACGAAAATCTAATCGTGAGGCAGCGTGCTGGTTGGTGTTAGCTACTAAGCACTGTTTTGCATCAGGTTAGGACCTGATCTCTTTAGTCTTAGGTTAATAACAGCTGCCTTAAAAATGCATTTCCCAAATGCACAAGTGCTTGTTAGTGAAACCACCCTGTGCTGTGCAGGTTGTGACTGTTACTTTTCCTTGTCTTCTTAATCCTGTGTGTAGAATATAAAGGTCGTGGTTTTCAGCAGGTGTGGCCTAAGGTAGGAGTGGGGTCTGTGCTACACAGCTGATGTGTGAGGCGTAGGAATGGGAATCAAACTTGATGTCTCTCTTCAGGCTCCGTATGTTAACTTTAATTACTTTTCTAGGCGATCCCTTTGAAATGTTTCACGGTTTTCCCACTGCTTTAATACTGAATCTTATTTCCTGGACAAGTCCCAGAGCAACCTGATCTAACTGGTCCTGCTCTGAGTTGGGAGTTGGACTAGATGGCCTCTGGGGTCCTCTCCAACGTAAACTGTTCTATGAAAAGTAAAAGATGCTTTTGAGGCTAATAGATGAGGGATAGCAGGGCAAGCTGCGGAGCTGGGAAAGCCACTAGCACTCCATTTTTACCCAAAGATAAGAAGCACTGTTATTTTCCTGTATTTGTTGTTTGCATCTTCAGTAAATTTAACTGCCGTGGTGCAGGACTTTTTCACAAGGGCCCTGCTAGGAAATTAGCTACAGAGGACTGAAGATAGATCACTGTAATTAAAATTGATGTTAAGAAAGGTTGACATAACACAAATTGCCAACCGGAAATTTTAACTTCTGTATCTGAGTGCATATAGTTTGAATACAAGTGGAAAGTAACTGTATGGCATGTAAAATGATGGATATCTGCAGAGAGCTTTAATGTGAAGTGATGCGACTTCTGTAAGGAAGGAAACACCTGGAGATGCTAGCAAGTAGAAATCAGAGTACAGATTTCTTTGCATGCAGACAGAAGAGCCAGGGAAGATAAAATACATAAGACACCTTCTCCCAGGGACTGACACTGTCAGACTGGGGGACCACGGTGGATTTTGCTGCCCCATGTGTTTCCAAAGGGATTCAGTGCAGCTGGGGCAGCGGTAACCCCTCATGATTTGAGAGGAAGGAGGCAGGGAATGCAGTCCTGTTTGCAGTGAGCTCATTTGATTTGTTCCTTATCTGCTAGAGTAGCTGTAGCCTACAGAGCAGTTGAGGGGAGCTTTGTACCCAGTTCTTCCCTGGACTTGCACTGTTGGGAATCGGTCAGCCAAGGGTAGAGAGAAAGCGTTTCATCCTGGGCCTCTAGTAAGTCCCTTTGCTTTGAGCTCCCTACTAACGCAGTTGGCTTCTGTTGGGCATAACATTTTGACAAACAAAAAGGGCTAAACTGTGCACCTTGAACACGGACAGGTATGCATTAAATGCAGACCAGAATAGCACCAGTGCTGTAGAAGCTCAGCTGGGAGTTTGGCATCATAAACCAAAATTTCATGGTCCTTCAGTGTTGCGCTATGCACGCATTAAGTGCAGGGATGCTCTCAGTTCTTTGTGAAATCATTATTGCAGACACTTGAAATAGTGGACTTGTATAAAAATATGTGGAGGGAAATTTTATTAATTCATCAGTCAAGGATAGTTGACATAAGCATAAAAGCGTACAAACAGGAGGGGAATCAACTTTTTAAAAGGACAGAAAATGACAGGGCAAGGGGGAATGGATTGAAGCTACAGGGAGGAAGGTTTAAATTAGATATTAGGGGGAAGTTTTTTACAGAGAGGGTGGTGAGGGGCTGGAACAGGCTGCCCAGAGAGGGGGTGGATGCCCCATGCCTGGAGGTGTTCAGGGCCGGGTGGGGCGGGGCCCTGGGCAACCTTGTGTAGGTCCAGGCCTGGAGGTTGGTGTCCCTGCCTGTGGCAGGGGGGTTGGAACTCTGTGATCCTTGGGGTCCCTTCCAACCCAGACCTTTCTATGATTTCTATGAAAAGCACTCTCTTGTACGCTCGTGAGTTCTGCATACACGTGGTTACAAGTGTGTCAGCCTAAACAGTACATGTGGTAGCAGAAGCATAGATGGGCAAGGATAGCTGTTTAGTTCCTGAAGCTAGTGTGTGTCCTGTCAGTCTTCTGAAATAAATGTCTACCGTCCGCTTCATAGTTCTCTTGTAGTGTAAATATTAAGATTGATACTTTGCCGTTCACCGAAATGTCTGAATCCTACATCGTGCTTTGTACAAAGCCCCTGTATAAGCACAGCACTTGAAAGTTTTACCTGCAGAAAAACTTCCTGTTCAGACTTTGTTAACAGAAGCACGAAGCGCAAGAATTACTGTTGACAGTGAACACTTTATTATGAAGCAAAAGATCCTCTTAAGAATGTAAGGTCAGCAGTCCGTGAGTGAAGAATTTCTTATGCGCATCAACGCGCGTGTTTGATGCCTAATCCTTTAATATGATTTTTATGGATTGATTTCAACAGGAATTCAAGGACAAATCTTCAGTAGCTGAACAGCTTTCTAGCAACAAGCTGGCTTTGTTGGAATTCATGCTCAAAAATTATGTCACTCTAGTTATTTTTTTAATTTTGTGATTGCTATATGCCAGCAGCTCAGTCCTGTAGCTCATCTTCTAGTTTTTATTGCTCCTTACTTGAAGCAAACTCCTACTGACTTTTTTGAGTATTTTGCTAAATTAAATATTTCTGTTTACAGAGGAGCTGTATAGAATGATTTTCAACATTCTAATGGAGATGTCTTTAATGCTTCATTTATGGCATTGTACTTTGATAGTTGCAAATTATCGGAAAGTTACAAAAAGTTGCGTGAGAAAAGAAAATGCTTCCTTGCTGTTGAATTTACATCTTTCAGGTAGTTATTGTCTGTCTTGGAGCATTACCTGTAAAAACAGGAGCTGTAAAGTTTCACTCTTCGGGCCAATGAAGACAGCAAAGGTGTGCTATCTAATTTATCTTGTATGTGCGTGGGCTTATGCGTGTGTGAATGCTTACATATGTTTATTGCAGTGACTCAGAATGGTTTGTGATCAGAAGCCCAATTTGCTCTTGTTTTGTGTTAATTTTATTGGTAAGTTAATGGATAATTTCCAGCAGATATTTCCTAATATAAACATATTTTCTTATCCCTGTGTTTTTAGTGGTAGAAACTAAACTAAGAAACCAGGTAAGCTAATCTTGCAAAGGAAAGCGTGATAGTTTGAGGATGATCTTTCCCCAGGTGTTAAATGAATTCACTAATGTCTAGGAAGGCATAAAAATAAATAGTATCTAATAGTATTATAGTATATAATAGATACTATTATTAAAAATAATAGTATCAATGAAATGGAATCAAAGACATTAGAGTTTTCCAAACTTGGAAGAAAACCTGCTTAGATACAACCTTTCACTGTAACTTAGTGATGCATGCTTTCAGTAAGATGGAGCTGTAAGTCTCCTTCAGGAACTACTCAGTGGAGTCTGCTTTATCCATATTGGTAGCGTGAGACTTGGGTACCACTTAACATGAGATCCCTACAACACGATCAAGAGTTTTGCATTAGTTCTTCATTTTGCCAAAAGGCACCTCTAAGATTGCAATTATTAATCGAAAATAGAAAATTTATTGCAGATATTTGTCATCAAGCTACAAAGCCAAGCTAGCTAGTAGTACCTAAGTAACATCTGAAGTACTGTGTGTACAGTTGTGTTGGTGTTTTGGGTGTTGGTGTGTTGGTTTTTTTCCTTTTTTTTTTTTTTTTTTTTTTTTTTTTTTTTTTTTCCTGTGACATCAGCTACACTGATGAGAGATTGCAGGTAACCCCAAAGATTTTGGTTGTATGGTACCTTGGGCCCCTGGTGTCTTAGGGCAAGGCAATAACAGCATGTGGATGACTCTATCTCACAGGTTAGTCTGAGCTGACGTGTCATTACTGTAGGGTTTGTCAGTCTTGTAAAGCTACTCCTGATTCAGAACACCGTTTCTATTGTATGTGTACCCAACAGCCTTCTTGCTTTCAACAGCACTAGGTGACTTCTTTTTGCATAGGAAATTATAACTGATTTGAGACTAAACTCTTACTCCTTCAGTAATTTCTCTGAGAGTCTGTCCTGAATGGCTCTAGAGCTCTGGCTTGTTATCCTGAGACTTGCTTAGTTCTCCTTCCTTTCCAAAAATAACTTTTAGCTGTAAGTCTGTCCAAAGTTTTCTAAGCTGTCACTGCTTTTATGTTCTGTGTTAGAATATCTTTCTCCTGTATCTCATTTTTCTGTGGAACGTAGTCCCTCTCTAAACTGTCATGTAGTTTGTAGTGAGCTCAGGAAGAAGAGGCATCTGGCAGCTGCTAAAAACCAGCTGTTGTCAGAAATAAAGATACCTGTTGGTTTAACTGATGGCTAAATGTTTTCCAGCTGTTGCTTGTGTCAAAGAATTTTAATTTGGAAGGAAGTGAGTGCTTTTCACTGTACCATTCCTCCACCTGAGGGACCGCTTTAGTTCATTGCACTCAAGATATTCACTAATCTCTCTGAGCAGAGGAGCTGGACCCAGGTTTATTTTGTTTAGTGGGCGAGTTCTGCCTGATCTGCCCTGTTTACCGTGATCTGCCCGTTCAAGGACAGGGAGCCTCTTAGGCTATGCCTGCATTACTTGTGCAGTTCCTGGGACTAGGTGCGTGTGCCAGACATACCCTGAATCTATATTAGGGTGAGATTCTGGGCTCAAACTGACTTCTGCCTTCCCCTTGTTTCACCTCGGAGGCAATCCAGGTGAATAGACTAGATATGAGCCTTAACACACTCCAACAGGTCCCAGACCTGGATGGTTTGAGGGCAAAAAGGGAATGTCAAGACTGGAAAATGTGCCAGGGTATCACCAACAGGCATCTGGGCAAGACCTTAGAAGACCTGTTACCTGCGAAGTACCTAAAGAGATTTCATCTGTTTAATTTCTCAGGTTTCTTGAGTTTGTTTTATCGTAAGCCTTCTGATCACTTCACGTAATGTTGCAAAGGTTATGTCACACATTCTTCATGTTACCCCTGGAAAATATGGGCAATTCCCAGGAGAGGAGAGATTTTAAAAGATATTTTCAGTAGCTCCAAATTATTTGCGCTTGCTTTATTGGGGCATATGTAGCACTGTAAATTCTACCTTTCTGCTAATGCCCGGGGCTTTACTACCATTGCTGATACTGCATTTCTGGCACTGTATTTGCTTGAATATATTTGCCCAAAATAAGTGTTCAGTTATTGGGTTTGTTTTTTTTTTTTTTTTTCCCCAGAAAATATTTCTTGTGCTGAATTATTATATTGCTGTCTGTTTGAAATCTGAGCTTTGTACAAAAATTACTCCAGGTATTTTCTTTCCTTTTGTAGGTGACAATATTTAACAATATGGGACAAATGTAGAAAATGAGCTTGTGGGGTGGGGATTTTGTTGTCTTTTGGTTTGGTGGGTTTTTTGTTTGTTTTTTAAGTTGGATTTTTTTTTAATGTATGGACAATCAAGAAGAATAGAGAATTAAGAGGCACAAGGTAAGTATATGCAGTGACTATGAAGTAGATGGCTTGGAAGGTCCTTTTTATTCCCAGCTTCCCTTAGATCTGTTTGTGACCTAGTAGGCCTGTGCTGAAACTATTTTTATTCTGTAGTCTAGGGGCAGAAAAATGACACTGGCAAAACTTTCAGGTAGTTTGCTTTTTAGTAGCAGCTGCAGCCACCGAAGGCATTCAGTGCCTTTCCTGCAAGGAAAGGGTTATCTGTCCTCTCAAATGTGAGCGCACACCCTGCTCTAGCCTGCGGGCACGCAGATAATAATAGCATGGAAGGATGGCAGCCTGCGCTCTGGAACGGTTTATGAGGAGGAAGTCCGCAATTACATATTTCTGGGCAAACATTAACCAAGACTGAAGCCTAGCTTCGAAGAAAAACAACAGACTGGAACCTCCAGTAATATAGCTGTTATGTGGACTGGAAACGGCAATCAAACGTTCATGCAGCATTAGAAGCAAAGTAAGAATAGACCGACAACAAAGCAAAAGGCTTGATAATATTAGCATATCCTGGTGTGCGCTTGTAGAAAGTATCTCTTTCTTGACCCTGCCCTCCAGTCATATTGGAAAGAGCAAGGAGGTTTTTTTAAGTACTGTCTAGCTTTGTGAAAACAGACCTAAGCCAAAGTAATGGAACTATTGTTTGCTGTGCTCACGGCCTAATCCATTTATATCAGTGGTTTCAGAGCTTACCACCACACACTGAAGTTTCTCCTTTAAAAAACAAGTTACTCTGGGCATCTCTCAATCACTGCGGTTACCGCGCTAGAAACAATTCCTATTCAGTGCTGTGGTTTTGTAAAGTAGCAGTCTTATTTAGAGCTTTGTGTGCCAAACTCGGATATGCCCATTCTATTATAGACTCTGTGTACCTAAAAATGGAATTGTTACACTAAAATTAAGTAGACAGCCAAATGATACACACTTCCTCTCCTTTGTTTTTTCTGACAGACCACAATTACTGCAAAGAAGCTGCCCACTCATTACTGCAAGCTCTGGGGAAAAGGAGGAGTGACAGAATATAGACCAATATAGGAGAGGAGCGTTAGTCTGAAGAGACACTTGCTGTGGCAAGCACCATATGTAAATTCCAAAGTTAAGCACTTTGGAAAAGGTCCAAAAGATGAAGATGTATGCATTGCTGCTACTAGGAGGAAGGAAGGGAATCTTAAATGTCTCCATAGAGAATATTTACTTGGCTTTTTTTTTTCCCCTTTTTTTTTTGTAAAGGGAAAGACAACTGTGGCAGAGAAACAGCACACTTGGATTAGACTGTGGGAATCAGGTTTAATGGTAAAAGTTAGTTTATTCTGTTTTTAGCTGAGCTAAAATAGACTAGATATCTCAGGAGATAAGTTGATTGTCCTAACATCATTCGCTGCTAGGGCAGACACGTA
The DNA here is from genome assembly GCA_000699545.1 of Podiceps cristatus. Lineage (NCBI taxonomy): Eukaryota > Metazoa > Chordata > Aves > Podicipediformes > Podicipedidae > Podiceps > Podiceps cristatus. The sequence goes on along the minus strand of KL286135.1, from coordinate 30,471 downwards.
CCTACCTTCCTCTGCTAGCGACCTGAAATCGGTGACATCCGATAGTCCTTAGGAAAGCTAAAATGAAGCAAAGTTACCGGCTCAGCTGACTTCCCGGCAGACAGATGGTCCTTGCCCCAGTGCCTGTCTTCACGATTAGTACCGATTAACAGCCGTGCTGCAACCACGGTGAGACTGGCATGGAGAACGCAATCCTGGGGACTCTCTGAGGGACCTCTTTCAACAAAGTGTCTTCAAAAAGCAGCTGATCCTGCTTTGCCCACTCTGTTGATGGACAGCTGTGTGCTTTGATTTTTGAATTTTCCCTTCTCTCCCCTGCCAGATACTGCCTGTTTTGTAATGCCAAACCAGCTTTTAAAAGCTGCACCGCTGCCCCAAGTTTTTTAGCAGGTTAATCTCCTAGAAGTATTTTAACAAAACACAAAGTAAACAGTGATTTCTGTCATAGAATGACCTCTGCTGTGTTTGCATTTTGAAACCCCAGAATATTATTAGATAACTACCTGTAGATTATTTTAGGTACACCTGAAGCAATCTGTTTCTGGCATTTTTGGAAAGAGCTAGGTTCAGAGGGATAGAAAGAAGAACTGGCCTGTTGTGATCAGTATAGCTGGATTTTATTGTAATAAAGGAATAAAGAATACTGACTCCCAGATAAGTATCCCTCTAAATATTTTAATCTAACTCAAATAAAGCTATGTTTGTGTTAAAATAAGGTAGAGGATGAATGAGAGGGGGGTATAGTTTCACCTCTTGGTGAAAAAGGAGTTGCAAGTCTAAGCTTGACAAAAAGCTGTTTTTTTTTGTTTGTTTTGAGGCTGGAAAAATCATGGGTAGTTTACAGAGAAGAGCTGTGCAGGTCTTTTGGGTTTTCCTTTTATAATTTATTGTATCTTTCAAATGATCTTGAAGGCTGAACCTGGACTTAAGTTAATCTTTTAGCGATGTGTCTATGTAAGATTTTCTAAGTTGGTATTATCTCCATCTCACTGAACTGGCAAAGGGTGAGAATCTAAGCAGAATATTCAAGTCAGATTCCCCACCCCCCACCCCCCGTTTAAAAAGTTACTCATTGTATTGTCATTCCTATTCATCTTCCTGTGTGACGGGATGGGGTAGTCAGATCCCAGAGAGAGAAGGTGGAATTTGTCAGTTCCTAGAGGGCCAAAGTAAGCATCCCTCTGACTAACAGTCCTGAGCACCGTGTCGGGAGTGGTGTAAATTTGGAGTTACACGCTGTTAAGTGGCACAGAAAATATGGTTGTGTAAGTATGGTTAGTGGTTAATGACTTCTATTTTTCTCATTCTCTCTGCCTCCTGTGCTCCTTGCTCTGTACATGACAGCAAGAAGGAGGACTTGGATAAGCAATGCAACCTCTTCATCTTTTTCTAACCGAATCAATGTTATTGTCGATGTTCTAGAAGTTGTCTTTGGTACTTTAGAGGAGTTGTCTCTAAAGTACCATCGAGACATAAGAGATGTCTTCTGTCATTGCAGTGTGGGAGGTGGGACTTTAACATTCTCCTGCCCACTGGGAGCTTTACCTGATAGCTCTTCTCCCATCTTTGCTTACATCAAAACATGAGCCTGCTCGAGTGTTTTCCCGTGTAAGTTATCCCTTTGAAGGGACAACTTCCCATGAAGAATCTGTTCGCACTGCAATGGTCCCTATCTATACTCGGCTGACTCCACAAGCCGAAATGAAATGCCGAGATTCGATGAGAGCTTCCAAAGGGAGAGAGCGGGAGCCCTGAACTCAGCATCTGACTTAGAAGAGGGTGTTTATCATCTTCATGCTAGTGGTCAGGGTTGAAAATAAAGGTGAATTAAGCAGATCTTCAAGGTGCAGTGGTTACCTTGCAAGTGAAACAAAACACGAAGAACTGCATGAAATCTTACCAGTGGTAGTGAAAGTATCGAATGATGTATTATGTTGTCGCCGAGAGTCTCATTTTGGCTCCCTAATGCCTTCCTTCAGAGCCCAAGGCTCTGCAGCATTGGGTGTGAGAGCCTTGTGTAGGCAGCGCAGCGTCGACAAGTGCCTTGTACCATCTGCCTCCTTCCTCCACAAATCCATCAGCATCCATGCAGCAGCTTGTACTTGGTAAGAACACTGAAAGGAGATATGATTCGGATTTAATCATTAGCAAATGTCCCTTGACTGTTTTGCAGTTGCCCATCTGAGTTTAATTCCAAGAGATGGAAACCCTGATGTATTCCTGCCTTCAGGTATAATTACTTCAAGACAGATTGACCGTTTAAGCACACACGACACTGTTTAGCTTTAATTAGAGTAAATTGGCAGAATTTATATGACCGGTAGTTTTGGGGACTGTCAGATGCATGAAAGTATATTTTGCATATCATTTCCTGCTGTGGCTAAGACCAAGGTACTAGCTGAAAGGCTTGTAATTAGTATAAAAACACTTTGTAAATTTAACCCTATCTCCATTAGCAGTGGAATGTAACTGGCTGGGGAAAAGGGTGGTGCTCCGGGAAGAGAAACGTTTGAAATGGAAGGTGAAGCAAAAAGTTGCTGGAGACCGTGCTGTAACACAGAAAAGTATTATTGTTAAACCGAAATCTTTGTAGACAGGCACAGGTAATTTGTAAGTGTGTAAATAAGATTTGTAAACATAAAGTTAATTTTTTTTGGAAGGTTGACATAAAGTTAAATTTTTTTGGAAGGTTGTTCTGGTGTATCCTATAACCCTAGTATTGATAACTAAGATTGAAAAGGAAAAAGAGGTTTGGCTGGACATCCTATCACAGCAGGTCCTAATGCAGTAATTCAGGGTGCCCTGGAAGAGTAACACTAGTCTTTGCTGTATCCGTTCCTGACTTGACCCTCAGCTGTAACTTTCCTGTCCGCTAACAGCAGCACAAGCAATGGGTGCTCAGTACGTGAAAAGATCCCAAATCATTGAACCGTTAAGTGAAGATCAGGAGTGTTGATGTGGCTGTTGAGCCACTTCTGTACTGAAACCCGAAGGGAAGGGTGTCCCCGTTGCTGTGCCCTTGGTCTCTTGGTGAGAGAAGCGCTTTCTTAAACCCAGGAGCAGGGAGCTGCGTGGTGCCGGTGGTGGTGGATGGGGTCAGTGTTGTCTGGGTGCAGCTGGCAGTCTGTCGCCTGGCTGCCAGTGAATCTCCATTTAAAAAGTTGTGAAAGGTGAATGGTCCTCAGTTTTCCCAAAGAAAGGGAATAGCTGACCGGAGGTTCAAATCTGATTCACTCATTGGTACTGGGTTTGCTAACTGATGTCTGTTTGATGTGGGGAGCTTTCACTGCCAGTATTCTGTGAGAAGCTTGTGGTTTAACAGGAGTTGCAGGCAGAGGATTTTTTTTTTTTTTTCTTACTGGAACATCCCACAATTTAGTTCCTGTTTTATTGCTTGGTATATGAGAGGTGGCAATATATGACTCTGACTTAAAGTTTGGTGTAAAGGCCTAGTGAAAGTGGTCATGAACCTCTCCTATGATGGGGTCAGGGTGGCATGTGAGTCTCATTACCCGAGGATGCTGCAAATATGGTAGGCCCAGCAAACTTAACTTTGTTTTTCTACTTTCTGTTTTCTTCATAATTTGTCCTGGGCCCAAGATATGTGACAAAAGCAGAGGGGCTGTGGTCTTTCACATGTGGGTCCCAATGCTTAAGTTGCTGAACAGCTCAGTGTTTTTCTGAGAGGAGTGTTATTTCCACGTCAGCTGTACGGGCTTGGACACAACTTCCCTTTAATGTGTTCCAAGTGTGCCACTATCCAAATGTGATATATCTGGATCTAATAGTCCCTTGAAACTGTGTTTTCTCTAGTCAAGGTGATGGAGTCCATATGTGGATGGAAGTGGATATCTTGTGTTAATCATGAGAGAGGCTAGTCCTGCTGGTCCTTGCTTCTTAATGCTTTCACGGGATTTTTGACTCTCTGACTCGAATACAGTTGACAAGATCTACATCTGCTGATGAGTTAAGAGCTTGCTGTCAGCACCCGTTCTTCCAGTGCAGTATTAGTACTTCAGATTTCAGTCGCCCTAATCTCTCTGCTTTCAGAAATGGAGTCCTGCATCCCTGAAAACTAGCCACAGCAGAAATTCCTTTGGTCTTTTCCCCAAGATCATGCATTAATAGCATAGTGGCAGGACTGAGGTAAGAAAGTTTGAGGAAAAACTCTACGAATTCCTCACTCTTCACTGTTCTCCTGCCATTTAATACAAATACTGCAATATCAATTTGTGGTAAGAAACAGTTTTTCTGAAGTCATGTCTTCCAGGCTTAAGACAAGTGGCAGAAATAAGGATGCAAGATAAGTAAAAAGTTTTTAGTGCAATAGAAGAATGGTGGCTACCTTGGTGATTCAGCTGTGCATTTGTTTCTAAGCCCAGCAAAGATACTTTCTTTTTTTTTTTTTTGGTTTGTTTTTTCCCTTGTTGCTTTTATTTTTAGCGGGATGCTGGGGATGCAAACCAAATATGAAATGTTTAGGACGGCAGTCTGCACTTGTGACTAATCTGTCTTCTGCAAAGCTAATAATCCTCCCAAATACTTTTACAAGGGAAGTCATAGACTTGTGTTTTTTCACTGCGTGGCACATCGCGAACTAGAAACCTGGTTAATGGCTGCTAATAACTCCTTGAATTCTCCTCTACGGGGAGTCTTTCCTCAGGAGACCTGCTATCGTTAATCTGGTTAAATCTGGATGTTTTCCCTTCTTCTCTTATATTGTTTGTTCTGCTTTGAGGTAGTTACAGTTCATTTATGTCTGGTGAAGGAAGAAGCGGTATTTGCCACAGTCGGCTGCAAGGGCCGGCGGGCAGCATTTGCATAGGCCTTGTTACAGACGCAGACCGCATCCTGGCCAGGACAAAGTGCTGTCTGATACCAGCCTGCACGCTCGGTGCCTCCCTGGAGGGAGCCCGGATGCGGGCGGGCTGCTAAGGCGGCACTGTTTTACTCTCTGTGGAAGTCAAAGGAAAGGGATAAACCAACTAAATTAACCTTTCTTTCCATTCTCTGGCGGAGCTTCCACCAGTCAAAAATGCATATGATTCACTACAGTATAAATTTTTCCTGTGCTTTTTGTTTGCTGTCATCTCGGAGAAAAGCAGTGTGTCATTCGCTCGGCTACATTTCACTTGGAGCAGTAAATATTTAGGGAAGACCGAAGACCCTAGCTACCCATCATCCTCCAGAAGATGGCTGTCAAGCTGAGATACTGAAATTATTGAACAAGAAAGGCTTTAAAACTTCTCAGACTTATCTAACAAATTAAAAAAAAAAAAAAAGCCCATGCAGCCTGAGTATTAGGATTTAAACATCAACCTCTTATTGAAATGTGTAGGTAAGCACCTTGTCAGCTGACTCTTACGTAATAGAAAACCTGAGTTTTTGGAGAAGAGGGTGAAGATGCTGTTGTAGTAAAAATACAAATCATTATTATCTGTCAGTTAAGGACAACAAGATGAATCCACAAAGCATTCAGTAATTTGTCTGAGGTTATGTTTGTTGACAGCTTTGGAGATTTTTACCTCATATTTCCTGATTTTGGGTGTGTTAAAAAAAAAAAAATAGAAATAACTGCTGTTCTTACTTTTCAGTTAAACAGAACCATAAAATATGAATACAGGTCAGAAAGGGTGATTTTTAAAAGGAGTGGTATTGTATAGTTTGGGGGTTTTTTTGGTGGTGTTTTTTTTTTTAAGCCTCACATTGTATTTCTTAGTTGAGAGAATTATCATGTGGCTGCAGGGTTTTAATAAACCTTTTTTGCAGCTAAAATAAAACGTTGAGGTTTGATGGGAAAGCGGATTGAAGTGGAACTTTGGTTACATCAGTAAATGTGCCTTATTCTCAATTGGCAGTGGTGAGTGTGAGTCAGTATGTTTGTTTCAGCCGCTAAAAATACCATATGTCTTTATAATTCCAAACAAGTCCTTGTGATGGACAGAAGCAGTGCTCTTTATTGCTTAAATATGGCAGTGTCTGCTGCATATTGAATATCTCCGAAAACAAACTATCCCACATTCTGACTGACTGTTGTTTTGCTGCTGTGTACCTCGTCAAAAAACGTGAATTTACAAAGGTATAAACTTCAGTTAGCTGTGGGGAAAGAGGTCCTCTGCCTTATGTTTGCAGATGCTGGAGACCAAAGTTAGTCCTGGCATAAACAGGTGAGTTTTCCATTGAAGCTGATGGGAGTGCCAAGAATGAACTCTTGAAAAATGCAGTTGTGGGTGAAGTCCTCACAGATTTTGTTTATCCAGTTTTGGGTAAACACGTTTTCCTAAAAACTACAATATAAGCTTAGCTTTACCATATGATTCAGTATCAAAACTATGTGAAATTAGCCATTTTCCTTTGGATGTCATGGTTTTGACTTGAGAATAATTCTGAGGTTTTTAGTTTACTCGAATCTCAAAGCTGAGCAAAAATGGAGTGCACAACAATTTTGTTTAAACCAACAAAAATACCGATATCCCAGAATAATTGCCGGGATTGCCATTGGTTTAAAACATTTAGAAGTAGGCAAATACACTGTATGGGACTGTGTTTCCTCACTGACTTCATTCAAACCTATTCCTAGACAAAATCTGAAAGGAGTTAGATTTTGTGCTTTTATTGGGAACAGACCAGCCATTCACTGATGGGATTAAAATCCAGTTGCCTTGAAATCTTGGAGGCCATTTGCTGGTATATGTTCTGGTGGAAACCACCATATATCATGGTCGACATTATTTATGTTTTTGTCTGCTTGGTTGATCTGTAGGTGCCCTAAAGTTGTGAAACATCCTTTATAATGAGGGGAATTCCATTTTGGGTCTTAGAAGGGAAAAAAAAATCCTACAAAGTCTCAAAACACCCACATCTTTTGATCTAGAGACAAATTCTTTTCTTCCGCATTTGGAAGCTGTTAGGGTGGAACACTACAAACTACCAAGGTATTTTCACGGTCTCTTATGTATTTTATCCAAAATCTATTAATAACTTCAGATTTCTGTAATTTAGCTGTAGTTTTTAAATTGTTCGGTGGTTTTTTTTCTGCTTTTATGACTATGAAAGCTTAACTAGAAATATTTGATAAACCTGTTGAGTTGCACAGATGAAGTGTCAGAAGCATCACAGAGAGGGTTCCTTATCCAAGTGTTGAGCATCATGGAATATTGCACCAGTTTTTGTCAGTATTGCTGTATTTGATCACACAACATTTATTCAGACAGCAATTGATCTTAAAGGAGCCAAACTAAAGATGAGGACTGTTTCTGTGAGTAAGAATTGTGCAAATAAGCTGATAGAATTGAGAGTTCACTTACAATAACTTACCATGTCAAATAAATTTCTTTCTACAGTTGTTGAACCTTTTCTTTCCCAGAGAGTCCCAAAACAGGCTAGTCATATTTACTTTCACACGTGTGTGATGTGCATAATCAGGTGCGTAAGATTTGACTTTACTCTTACAACGTAAGCTTCCAGGAGAGCCTCAGAGAAATTTGATAATGGGTTTACTTTTGCCCTAACCACAAACCTTATTGCGGGTGTTCTGTTCATCTTAGGCTGTAAGTCTGGGAATATCTGGAAGAAAAAATGAAAATAGCTTTTCTCTTAATGTTACAGCTTGATCACGCCACTTTCACTCCTTCAGAATGCCAGCGTAGCAACACTTTATTTTCTGGTGGTGTAACACCACATGCCATGGAGAGGACCGTTGTGCTCTGTGCTAGCTCTTTGTTATTCTCTAATTGCATGGTGTTTCTCCTGGTTGTCCTATGCAACATTATTACTGCCTTTTTTTCCAGTTGTACTTGAAAATTTTGTGGTATTGGATACTTATCAGACACTTGAGATCGGATAAGACGTGTGAGAGGGTTAGAGCTGAAAAACTAGCCTCCCCCACCATCCTGTAGGTTGGCCTTTTCAGGATGGTGTTGGCTTTTTTGTTTGGGTGTTTTTTGGTTTGTGTTTTTGTTTTGTTCTTTTTTTTTTTTTTTTTTTTTTAAATTAGAAACGATATAGGAAGTACTAAAGCTTTACTAGAATTGCATGTGAAGGAGCAAATTATTAATTTGTGTGGGAGGAATCCACTCAGTAACCCAATGTATGGGTTCTTATGTCAGATGACACTACCCTTGTTAAAGCCTATTACTATAGGCCTGCCTTTCCTCTTGCTCTTGTCACTTGAAAAGCTCTAAAGCCATCACTCTCCATTTATTTGGCTTTAGAGAGAATGGGAGGAGTTGTTTCAAATTCCCAGGAAACATGAAGAAAGGATTTGATTTGCTAGGTCAGACCAGTGGCTTATCTCATCTCCTAGCTGCTCTCAGCCTTTGGTCTTTGCCAGTGCTTCAGACAACAGCAGTATTTCTTGCCAGGTATCTATCCAACGGAGAGGTTACAATGAGAGGCTGGGTGTTTCTTTGCTCTGGCCAAAGAGGACAGTTGTGTTATACCTTGAAGCATGATTAATTATTTTTTGTAGCATTGGCTTTGTTATTTCTACAACAAATGTGGCTTTCCCCCAAGGCTTTATTCCAAGCGTTCGCCTTGATGTGCTGGCTGCGTAACAGCAAACAAGCAAAAAGAGGCCTGAAGATGTGACTTGGAAACAGAGTTAACTTCCCTGCAGAAGTTGCCTGAAGGAAGTAACGGCACAGGATCCACAGAGCTTGAAGCTACAGCTTATACTCAGGAGAAGAAGAGAACATGGAGCTTTTTTGTGTTTTAAGGTAGACTCAGTTCTCAGTGCTAGGCACAGGATTTCATTTTGCATTTTTTTTTGTTTCTAGCAAAGTCTCTGTTTTGTTTGATTTAAAGAGGGAGAAAGTGACGCTGGGAATTTTTCTCTTCTGTTCTTCCTTCTCCCGAGAAGAGATAATCATGGAGTTGAAAATGGAGGACAGAACATTTGAAAACCAAACTTGAAAAATCTTCGGTATCTGAAAACTGAAGTGAAAAGCTTAGTTCAGAAAACCGTGGGTTTTTGTTAATGGTTCTTATTACAACAGGCTGGTTTCAAATGCAGTTGTTTTGTCTTAATCTTTGCCGCGCTAAAGAATATGGTGATGTGCCTAATCATAAATCCTTTTTGTCACCAACTGCCCTAGAAGACCGCTGTAGGTTTGGCTGTGTAACTGTTCAAGACCTCAGCATGTGTAAAGCTGGTCTTCCCTTGTGGGAGAGTTGCGTGCTGTGCTGCGTGTAGTGCTTAGTGCAGTGCTCTCCACTCTGCAACAGCAGTGTTGAGTAGAGCTGTATTCAGGAGACTGAAGGATCGTATGCAAAATACAACTGTTACCTGAGGGAATGTGACCGGTCTTAGCAGCGCTATGGGCCATGGGAGAGAAAGGAGCTGTTTCTCTGCATAGGAGACGTTATTTGTAAAAAAGAAAATATTTGCTGCAAACTGAATTCTTACCGAGGAAAAGAAAAAAAAAAAAAACAAGATGGGAAATTTTATTGTCTATCTTTGGATTTTTCCATTATCTTTTCCACCTAGTTTAGAGGAGATTCACAGCAGCGTGCCCTATAAGTGGCAGGTTCCTCGACACTTCCAGTGACAGAAACTGATGTGTGTTGGTGAGATATGCTTGCAGGCAAAGGAATTTCTATTTTTAGAGAGCGTGAATTCTGAAGCGGTGGGGTTTGCCTGTAGAAGGCTTCTCGGTGGCTCTTGGAGGCCTGGTAGGGGATGGTATTCCTGGATTACATGCTGCAGGAATCCTTACAGTGCCTGTGCTGGCTGGGGCAGGATTCCTCCCAGGGGTCTCTGGAGAGTGTAAATCAGAGAGACAGCACTAGCATCCCTACCAAGAATGAAGCGTGTGCACTGGTGCAAAGCAAGGATGAGATCGTAACCTTTCCCTCTGCCCTTTTGCAGGCAGCAAGCGAGTTTTCTGCCTGTTTTTGGGGCAAGAGACTGAAGCTGCTAGGTGATTTGCCAGGGTTTGTTTTCTGCATGTGCATGCGTGTGTTAGGAGGGTCTCATTAAGTGTCTGACTTGTTTGTTCTCCTAATGACTTAGTTGTTCTTGGACCTGGATTATCTGTGTCTGGTTTAAAGTCAAAGCTGCTTAATGCAGTGTGAATAAAATAGAGGTCTTCAAGAATCTTTCTGTCCTTCTGTGGTCAAAAGACCCCACAGAGATGATTCCAGCTTTTTCCAAAGGGGCTTTCTATGTCTTCAAGTTATACACACTTAATTTTGAAGCTGTGAAACAGAGATAGTAATTCTTTGTGATAGAAGGACTAGGTTTATTGATGCATACTTACATATATATTACATAATACTGGAACGGGCTGCCCAGAGAGGTGGTGGAGGCCCCATCCCTGGAAACATTCAAGCCCAGGTTGGACGGGGCTGTGAGCAACCTGATCTGGGTAATGGTGTCCCTGCTCACTGCAGGGAGGGGGTGGGGCTAGATGGGCTCTGGGGGTCCCTTCCAACCCAAAACATTCTGTGATTCTATGATATATACATACAAATGTATATAATTTTTAAGTTTCACTGCAGAAAAGCCTCCAGAGGGCAAGGTACCATGTTCAGCTACTGCACCCAGTAACAGAAGGATGACCCATTGAGCAGGTGCAGTGCTGAGCACAGGTGGCAGAGTTCCCTCCCGTGCAAGGGGTCTGCACGGTTGCTTTGCTTCACTTCAATTCCACTTAAAGGCTATTTTCAATGCTTAAGTAGGACTTAAGACTGCAGTTCTTGCTGGCACAACAGTAAGGAGTATTATGGGTAAATCTTTCGGAAGTGCCAGGAGACAGTAACTTTTGCTTTGATGCTTCTGGTGGATTTATTTTTAGTCTTACGAGCTCTTTCTTGCTGTGAATGACGGTCAGTGGAATTTTGGCTTCAAAATCATGGTAGTGTGTCTGAAGAGTTTCTACGCTGTCTCATTTCTTTCTCTGTCTTCATTTAACATGTCACCACAACCAAGTTTCTAACGAAGGGCTAATTAAAGATTATTATTTGATGGTTTCTGTTGTTGGTTTCTCCTTCATGAATCTGAAGCTAAGAAAGTAATTCCTTTGTGTTATCCTCCGATGCATCTTGCAGAGTCACCTTTATAGCACTTTAAAGAGAGACGCACCTGCAAATTTCTGCTTCCTTTAAAGGTACTTCAGAGGCTGAGTTTAGTTACCTGGTTAAAAAAACCTTGAATCCTGACTTCTTTTCAGGCTCTCCATTGCTGTGTCCCCATGAACTTGGTAGCATCTAGATGTGCAGCTTTTAGTTCCTCATGGGACTCTCTTGTTACTTGTTGATTCCATCATGTAGCCTGCACAGTGAGGGGGGGTGTGGGGTGGTGAAATAGTGAGCTGTTAAGCATGCAGTCTTGCAAAAGCTCTTGGTTTGTAGTTTCTTCCCTTCAGTAGCAGTAAAATGCTGCTGACTTGCATACCATGGATACCTATCTATCCACTTAAAGCAACCAGATAGTGTGCTTTATGGGTCCAAGGGTCAACTGGACAGGTTCATGAAAGAGAAATTAATTGAGGGTGACTAAATAGATAAAAAGAAGTCTGGCACAGGAAGTCTCTGATCCCCAAATGGTTGGCTGCTGGGAGACTGCCAGGGAGGTATCGTATGTGCTCAGCCAGTTCTGCTCTTTCCGAGGTATCTGCTCTCTGCTACTCTTAGGGCACAGGCTGTTGGGATACGTGTTTTGTTCTGAGACAGCGTAATAGCTCTTATGTTTCCATATAACCTCATTCTTCAAAATAGAATATGTTACCCTACAGGCACCTGCATTAAACAGCCGAGACCTTATTACTGTAGAAGGATCAAGATGCAATTCTGAACGGCCTGATCCTGACGTGCTTTATTTTAAAAGCTTGCTCTCTCTCAAACTTAAAAATATCAAAGGCTCCTGTTCTATCTGATGCAGTCAGAAAGGTGAAATGAGGAAATTTATGTAGTTGTGGGGCTGAGAAAATGACTAATTTGAGAATACAAAATATTTGTCTGGGATTGGTGCTAGCCTAGTTGCTGCGAGCCGACCAGACTCCTGGCTGGACAGATCCTGTAGGAAGCGGCTTGTGTCGTTTCCCAAGAGTGCTGGGTCCGTATATGCTGAACCCATTCTTCCCGTTCACTGAGTAGGTGCAAATTAAAGCCAAGGAACTTAGGTTTCCACGGGTGTAAATAAGATAACACTGTGGCCCCAGTGTCCTGGTTAAATGTTAACAGTCTGCTGCTAGCAATGTATGTCCAGGGTAGTATGCAGTTACTAGTGACTGCAAGTTCGGCGTACTCTAATGGGCAATGTTGACGTGCCCTGGCACCCTTTCAGCTGCCTGTTTCGCCCCCTTGCAGTTTGCTTCAGTACTGTTGCCCGTTCCCTGCATATGTGTAGCCTTCTATAGCTCGGAAGTAATTTTGTAGGGTTAAATCTTTCACTGTGAGTTTGCCTTTATTGTGTTAAAAACATTTTGAAGCAGATGCATTGTTTGTTTTGCCTTTAAAATTCAAACAACGTTGGACTCTGATCTTATACCAATGAACACTCTGTCTCATGTGAGGCTTGTGTTTTTGAGGCATTTATAGCTGGTTTAATTATTCCTATGCTGTTTGCTGTGACTCAGAAGTGGAAATGGCCAGTAAACTCATATTGCCTTTTGAAATCCTGACGTGTTAAGGTACTACCTACTTAGGTGCTTAATTAACATGGTAACTAAGTAACTGGGCTGCAAGTAAGCTGTATCTGCGTTGGCACCCTATCAGAAATATGAACGGGCGCTGTTAGTAGCGCAGGAAACGTGAAGCGCAGCTTGATGAGCAGCGAGCGAAGTATTTCTGATAGACAGAGGGTTTTCTGTCCGAGTTAATGAAGCCTGCAATGAAGTCAGCAAATTCGGCTGCTTGGCTGGCAGCTCCCAGGTAGTGGGTGCAGGTAGGAGCAGGAGGTGTGAAACATGCGCTTACCCCATCTGCCCCCGTGCCCGCCAGCTGTGCAGCGGAAGGAGCATGGGACCTACACACAAGTGCTGCTACGGCTCCGCGCTGCTGCTGGGCACCTCGGTTCTTTGGGCTCTGGGCCGGCGTGCCTCGCTGCTGCGCCGTTCAGAGGCTCCGTCCCGTGTTGGACTGGGGAATATCCTATTGGGTTGGGCAGCTGGAATTCACGGAGTTGAACTTTTCTGTGGCAGTTGGCCGTAGGGTCTGTCGCTACCTTGCTGTGGAGGCTTGTGTCAGAACTAACCTCAGGACTGGGAGCCACAGAGCATTGCACCAGTGCCCTGGTGACCTGTTCCCAGTGCCACGTTGGGCAGAACGTGCACGCAAGAGAGAGTGTGTGTGTGTGTGAAACTTCCCTGAAGAAACTTGTTTCTTACCGGTTTCCAACTAAACTGGACACTATATAAAGGCCTCATGTATGCATTTGAAAGGGTCGGTGTGTCAGAATTAAATCATCTTGAAGGAAATTTATCTAGCTGCAGTGCCTACACACCCCTCAAATCCTGCTTAATCCCTTAAATACTCACGCAGTGCCTCGGCCACGTCCTGGCCTTCAGCATAGGGGATAATTTCACCCAGTGTGCACAGGTATAGAGGAATGTGCGTGAACCTGCGAAGTAGATAATGCATAGAGGGGACTTAATCCTCTGCTGAAATACAGCCACAGCAAACACCTTTTCACTTCCAAAGGAAATGAAGAGGAACATCCAAATATCCACTTGAAGACTGAAGACGTACTTTAAACAAGTGAGCTATAATGATCAGGATACCTGGGTGTAACAACCTAGTGCTTCTTTCAAAACTGCCCCAGGATTTTTGCAAGTGGCAAGGAACTTTTTTTAAAAAGTTGTCTGAAAGTCTGTGTCCCAGACTTTGCTGTTATCCTGATATTAGCCACATAAAATTACAGGGAAGATATTCTGTCTTTATAGTGTTGTAGCTAAAAAGTAATTTGGCCTGGTGACAGTGTATGTGAAAATCAGACTGGTGGGATCTATGGCACCATAAAGGAACATCACTTACTGTGTTTCTGTAACAGGGACGCCACCTGTCTGAAACATCACCTCTCTTTATAGCCTTGTGAAACCACTGGAAAAAAACACAGTAAAGTTATTTTGCAGGAGGAGTCTGTATATGCTGTGTTCAAAATACAACCTGCTGCAAATCTATCAGAAAACTGTGGTCATAGAAAGCTTGAAGTTGCCAGAGAAGACTTCATTATTATTTATTTATTTTAAAAACTAAAATTGAGTTAGTTTTTGTTGATTTAGCTGTGGAAGATTTTTTTTTTTAATTTGCCTTTTGCACTGCTTAAAAATGAATTGTAACCTTACAGGGTTAACTGTAGGTTAGAGACTGACTATCTGTATGGGACTTGGATTTTCTTTTACTTTACCTCCATTAGTAATATGATTTTCAGCAATGTGTTACATGCTGAAGTGTGTGTCTGAGTGATGTGGGATGGCGTCAGAAATCTGTGTCCCTTTAAAAACAAACCAAAAAAAACCCCAACCAGCAAACCACCCACCAGCCCTCACTAGACCACCCCACCAGCCTAACTAGAAACATCAAAAAATTCCTAAACCAATTCTATAATAATAAAAAAAGAACTCTGCTGTTACATACTCTAACATAGCTTGTCTTGAGTAAATGCCTTCTTGGGCAGACTACTGATTTGAAAATTACTTAGACAAGACGGTCAGGAAGGTGAAATTCTTGTTGCCTGCCCCCCTGTCTTTGAGGGGTTACGGCAAATAAGAGCTCTGGTGAATAAACTGCCCGTGTTGTTGTAATGCACTTTTTAATTCTTCTTCTGTAAAATAGTATTTGATGTGAAGGGTGATGCCAAATGAAATAGTGCTTTGCACATGTGACCTCTCGTGCAAAGAACAGTTGCGATGTTTGGCACGTTAGGATGCAAAGGTTTTCTTTCAAACCATGAGAGACTTTGTTAGAGCTGAAAGGGAAAGGATGGACAGTTTGAGAGGTGCCTTCATGGCCTTAGACTATGCTTTTATTCCTTACCTGTGAGATATGTCTATGCTAGAGATACTGCTGAGAGGGCGGAAATTAATTGTGCTTTGGATTGCATTCCTTTTTCTGCCGCTACGGCGTAATGAGGTATCGTGCATACATCGCCTAGTCTCTCAGTTCCTTGATTTCCTCTTCTGCAGTACGTGTGATATTTCTCTCACTTGCGTGAGGAGCGCAGGATCGCTTCAAGATGGTAGAGTCGCTCAGCAGGAGGGTTATGTACCGCTACGTTTCCTGTTCAAATGCGTTTCCTCCCGCTATTGACTGACAAGGAGGAGGAAGGGAGTTTTTCATAAAGGGTGAAAACGAGCCGTAGACAGCTGCTTTCCAGATTTTTAGGGAAAACAACGGATTTCTTTTTTTCCTTCATCTCAAACATGTGTGTTTGCTCACTGCCACTGCAGTTTTGCACTACTTAGTACCCCAATGTGCCAGAGGTGTCCGAGAGGCCAGTGAAGAAAGCAACAAGCAAGGGTTAAACATTGGCTGGGGAAAGCTGAAAGCGACAAGAATGAACTCATGTGGTTATGCCACAAAGCATCTACCAGCCCTTATGGTCGGAGTGAAACAAAACCCAATTTTGTCACTTTTCTCTCTGGCTCCCTGTGGGATCATGGGGGGTGTGGAAGGGGCTGAATAAGGCCAGGGAGAGAGAGACGACCTTCTTGTTAAGTATTCTGGCCCACTGGGTTGTGCCTTTAGTGTCGTGTTGTACCATCATGAGTTTTTTGGGGCGGGAGTTTATTTTTTTTGTTACTTGCAAAGGCCATGTCTTGAAAACAGCTGTCTGCTGGACAATGGAGTACTAAGCATGGCAAGCTTGGAAACAGAAAGGAGCCTTTTGAAACGAAATGTGAAAATCCTGCGGTCTACGCAAGTGGAGGGAAGAAAGAGAATGCCTTGTGGAAATGCTAGCAGGGCAGACGAATCTCTAACGTGATCCTGCCTTGACTTTTTTTGCCTTTTTTTTTTTTTTTTAACTACTTTTTTTTTTAATAACAAAACCAAACTGTAATACTTGCTGAGGTGGGTTTTCTGTTGTGGTTTTGGTTTTTTGTGTGTGTGTTTTTTTTTTCTTTCTTTTAACAGGCAGAACAAAAAGAAATGAAAAGCATTAACAGCCTTGCAAGGTCACTGGGACCTGAGCAGAATTATTAACGGGTTCTCTCTCTGTCAGGCACTCTGTATTCACTGTATCGCAAGCTTGAAGCCGGACCTTATTTTACTAAGGAAAAAATGGTCCTTTTGTTGCTGTTTTTCCCCTAGTGTCATCTCTCATGGTTGCCAGGGAAACCCGTGTGTATCCTTTCAGCACAGGTTATTGGGCCTCCGGAAGGAAGTGCTCCAGTGCTGGCCTGCGATTTTTATAGAACCGTTACATAATACAATCTATTAAAGCTTCCTCTTAGTGTTTTATTGCACAAAGGGGAAATTAAGTTTGATGACTCCTGAATGTTTGATGGAGGATGTCAGGTGACTTCTGGATTGTTTTGTGCTTGCCGCATAGCAACAATATTTCTGTATGCAATTCAAGAAGAACAAATATACATTAGTGCCATTGGCAATATTTGCCTGCATGCAGCTCACCAGAGGAAATTGAATTCTAAGCAGAGCAAGTACAAACATTGTAAAAGCGCGGAGCCCTATCAGCTAGGGAGGATAAGATGGCAGTGTAGTTGATGTTTTGACAGTATAGGGAAAAGGGGTTTAAAGGAAATTTTTTTTCTTTGCCTTATTCTATTCTACTGCATAGAAACTGGGAGGTACCATGATGCGCTTGCAATCATCATATGCATCTGTAACATGCACACTGTATTAACTCTTTCTTTACTGAGAGTGTGATTTCTCAGAATTTAGTAGCGGGAGAGAATTTGGATTGTGGCTTTGGCGTCACAAGCCTCGATTATTTAAAGAGAGAACTGCATAGAGTTAGTAGTGTTGGCTGTGTGACATGCTTGAATGGCTCCTACATATAGTCCCGTCCTAAGTAGGCTGTTGTTTTACAGGTATGCTGGTTGTTCAGAGACATATTTCAAAATGAATGTCTGTTTTTAATACCTGGGCAGGAAGAAATCTCTGCTCAGAGAGTGAGGGCTCACAATTCTTTATCAAAGTCAGATCAACACTGTGTCTTGACTGATCAACAGCTACACGTGTAAGGGCTTAGCATGCATATTAGTTGCTGTGGAATAGCAGCACTACTGCACATCACTTGATCCAGGGGAACTGTCCATCTACTTGCACTTGTCCTACATCAAATATGAGAGAATTCAAGCCAGCTTAGCCCTCGGTGTCTCTTCTACATCTATTGCCGCATAGAAATCAAAGATCTTCATGAGTTCCTAGTTGGCAATATGACAACTGTGTTGCACTTCAGTCCAAAATTAATGTGGATCTAGAGTTTGTAGTAAGGATGACGTGTAAGCGGAGATAGCTTTGTGCTGAGTCCTCAGTGCCATCCTTTGAAAGAAGGATATAATTACTGTGAACGCCGAGGTTGCAATCTTTGAGAAGAGTGGGTAAACATCCTCATAAAATAATAAAATGTGAGGGGCTAGACTGCCTTCTGACCTTTACTGTTCATGAAAGGAAAGTGTCATTTCCACTTGATATTGAAAGCTGCCAAGAGAAAATTATTTAATTTCTACGCTGACAAAAATTCTATTAAAGCTGGGAATTGTAATTCAAATATTTGAATTCACAGAAGTAGTTTCAATATTATTGTGTGCTGCACTGGAGGGAGTTTCATCACTGTTTTCAACTGTCTCTGCTTATTTAGAAGATGGCACTGCTCTTCTGAAACAGCAGGGAGCAAGTGAAGAATTTTCAGTTCTTGTAACCCTTTGCAAGTAACAGAGAACCTTCTGTGCTTGCCAAATCTCTGCCCCACCATTCAGGGAGGACATCCAAGGTCAACCCTACAGGGACAATAGCTTGGTGCGACGAGGTGAAGACAAAAGGGGAAGTTATGAAGGCCGGGCCTGGATGGTTTGCTCCTGACAAATAACAGGAGCTTGATTCACCAAAAAAAAAAAGTACTGCATTTTTGACCAGGAGGTTATATAGGACCCAGAGGATGCAAGATTTTACATGTCCCAGAGGAGGGGTGGAGGAGGAACCAGAGCTCAGTACAGTTTTACTAGGCTCCCGTCAGCATGTGTGGAGTGAAGTGCAGCAACTTTTGTGGCCTTGATTTAACATGAAGATTAGAGCTGGCTAGGAATTTTTCAAGAAAACATTTTTTTTCATCAGAACTTTTCACGGAAACTTGTCACTTTGGATGAAACTTTTGCGAGGAAAAATTTCTGTGATCTGCACTGAGTTCCTGCACAAAGCCAGAGCAGAGAGCTCAGAATAGCCAATACCCCGGAGGGGAAAGCGTTTCCTGGGAATGCAGGAGATGCGCCTGCCAAACATGAGGTCTTGATTCTCAGGTTCCTGTTCCTTCGCTGTTATGAACTATGACTACTGGGCTTTTGGCTGTCCTTTATGGCTGCCTCTTTTCCTAAGGGGAAGGGAAGACGTCTTTCACTCTGTCTTCTCTTTTTTTTTTGTTCTGGTGCAGAAGAATTTGTTGTTGCAATCCTGAAAATGTTAGCAGGCAGGAAACAAACTTCTCACCCTGTCCTAATGATATGTTTCATAGAATCATAGAATAGAAAGGTCTGGGTTGGAAGGGACCCCAAGGATCAGAGAGTTCCAACCCCCCTGCCACAGGCAGGGACACCAACCTCCAGGCCTGGACCTACACAAGGTTGCCCAGGGCCCCGTCCAACCTGGCCTTGAACACCTCCAGGCATGGGGCATCCACCCCCTCTCTGGGCAGCCTGTTCCAGCCCCTCACCACTCTCTCTGTAAAAAACTTCCCCCTAATATCTCATTTAAACCTTCCCTCCTTCAGCTTCAATCCATTCCCCCTTGTCCTGTCATTATCTACCCTTTTAAAAAGCTGGTTCCCCTCCTGTTTGTACGCTCCCTTCAGGTACTGGAAGGCTGCAATGAGGTCCCCCCGCAGCCTTCTCTTCTCTAGGCTGAACAAGCCCAGCTCCCTCAGCCTCTCTTCGTAGGGGAGGTGCTCCAGCCCTCTCATCATCTTCGTGGCCTCCTCTGAACCCTCTCCAACAGTTCTGCATCTTTCTTGTATTGCGGCCCCAGACCTGGACACAGGACTCCAGGTGGGGCCTCACGAGGGCAGAGTAGAGAGGGACGATCCCCTCCCTGTCCCTGCTGGCCACCCCTCTGCTGATGGAGCCCAGGATGCCATTGGCCTTTCCACATGTTCCCACCATATATGATCTCTGCCGTACGGTAGCATGCCTATAGGCTGTGGGTCAGGCAGGATCTGATCTGCCCAGCCTTGTGATCTGACCGGAGAAACTGCGTGGTCACCCTTCAGCTTCGCTGCTTGGGTTTCCTCTGTGCCGGAGCCAGGCTGTGGCAGGAGGCCAGGGCAGAGAGCATGGCACCCGCCTGGATCTGCGATGTGGGGCTGCGCTGCCTGCTGCCACTCAGCCACAGCAGCTCAGAAAGGGTTCATGCTGACCCGAAAGGACTAGCTACTGTGTTCCCCGAGGTAAATACTTTTCCAAGGGTGTGTCTTGCTGTATAAATGAAAAACTTTTACAACTTGGGTTATTAAGAATGAAGGAGGGTACGGCAGCCACGTGACTATTCCAGCTTCAGATAGCATTAGGACTGACCCAGGATTGCAGCGGAGGTTGGAAAGCTGGTCGTCTCCCTCCCTTCTTGGCTGATGATTTTTTTTTTTTTGTATTGGCAAGTTTATTCATAAAAAATGTGCATGAGTGTAGTCTTGATTGACCTGGACATATCTATGTACTGGGATTAAGTTTTTAAAATAAATTTACTTGGATGAAGAATTAAGGAAAGAAAATCTGGCAAGTTCAAAGCTAAACATTTTGACATTCCCCTCACACACATACTAGGCTTCTGCACATCTTGCTAATGAAGCTGGAAGCGAGTTAAGTGCCTTTCACATGTGGAACGAAATGTTGGACATTTCTTAGCTAGCTTCAATTCGGAGTATATGCTTTAAAAATCGGTCTTCAGGCATTCACCTGATCTCAGCCTCAAATATTTTGACTTAATTGTGATTTCTGATGAAGACCGTAAGTCATAACTTCTCAATGGAGCAAGCTTTGGAAAACCCTGAGCTAGGCGACTAGCTTAGCTCACCTGGTGATAGTCTGTCTTGGTCCTCAGTAACATTTAATTGAAATAAAGTGGAACAACTTTAGGAGGACATGCCGAGGCACCTTTCTCTGGCCTAGCTATACGACCTTCTTTGGGCGGCTAGAAGACTAGTTTGAGTTGCCTCTGGATTGGGCAGAGAGGAGACAGCAAACTTCATGAATCTTCAGAAATGGCTCTTTTCCCAGTCTTTCCCCTGGAGTCACATCTCTGGTTTGAGACAATTTGCTGAAGCCACAACTGACTTGTAAAATTTGATGTTGATGAAACAGTAGTTTCTGAAGGAAACGGAATTCATGAGTATATATCTCCTGTAACGCTTCTGGTTTTGTGCTGTCCAGAATGAAAGTACCCAGTGAAGCAGCAGGCAAAGTAAAGCAAGGTGTGTGTAGGAGACTGGAGAAGATACTTCCTGTGTTTGCTTTGAAAGCCTTGCTGTATAAAAATCGTTGTTTGTTTTTAGAGGGAGCCTCTGGAGAAAAACAACTGTGGGCAAGAACGTGCAAAAAGTAGAGCTAGAATTATCTGCCTTTGTCCTGTCAAAAGTTAAGCCAAACAGGATGGTTTATTTTTCTCCCTTCTTTTTTTTCTTTTGGCAACTACTTCCCCAAGCTTCCTATGGGGTGGAAATGGGCAATAAGTAGCAGGGTATCTAATGGCATTATTCCAGGCCTCCCAGCTACTGGTGTTGGCAAGGAAATGGCTCTCCTTTTGCTTCATTCTTATTTTTAGAGTGCTGAGTTTTCAGGGGGTGGAGGGAGGGTCGGCTATTATCAGTGAGAGTCAAACCACAGTGGCTGCCTTCCACAGAGCTCGTACCACCCTGCCAAACTGGAGGAAGTTGGAGTCGTATAATTCACACCACTAGTGGTTTTGCCTTGCAAGCGAGACTTCCTTTAAATTTAAAATACATGCACATGCGTGCAAAACTGAACTGTCTCATTCCTGTAGAGTCCCTGTATTAAATATGTTAATATTTTTGTTTTCTGGCCTCTCCGTTTTTCCCTACTGCCACTACTTCAGGTTTAAAAATGGTCACTGGAGAGATGAATTGCAAACAGAACCAATGTTGCTGTTGGAAATGTTGCTCAAAGTACAAGCCCTGGAGGACAACAGGATGAAAAAATCTTCTCTATGATTTGATGACTTCCATATAAAAATGATCTTCTCCAAAATTCTATTTTGAGTTTAGTGTACTTTGATTTTTTTTTTTTTTTTTTTTAGACTTGTCAGACTAAAACTGTAGAAAACAAGACTGGGTTTAGGCAAAATAGAGGGAATTTGTTTGTTGTGAGGTGGTAAAAATAACAGCCCAAAGACAGTTTTTAAGTTTCTGGTGTGTGTGGGGTCGTTTGTTTGTTTGTTTTTAAACTTTAAACACTATTCTTAGGTTTTGCACTGGGGTACTTTATTTCCATTGTACACTTGTAAGCCAGCTCAAATAATTCAGAATTCATTCACACATGATAGGCTTATATTTCTCCTTGGCTGTGGAGCAGAGCTTTAAAATGGAGATGTTCAACTTGGTTTTAATTTTGACATGAACATTTCGAACAGCCCTATTTCAACAAACTTAATGCAAGAACACTTTTTCCTACTCTTTGCATATCCTGGACCTAGAGCAATCATGGCTGGAAGCTTTGCTCTCCAACGAGTACCCTGGGTTGCTTCTTCCCCTAAAGCAGGTTCAGCTCTACCAGATTCTTTCTGACTAATGTTTGACCTGTTCTGAAGAGGCTGCACTGATGGAGATTACACGTCCTCCTTGGGCAGTATCTTTCAGTTGTTAGCCAGCGTTTGCATTCCTCTGACAAATAAATTCAAGCCGACAGTCAGTGGTTGAAAAGGGGTGGGAGAAGAAAGCTTTTCCAAGGCTGTTTTCTGGCTGTAGCATTGTCGTGGTTTAACCCCAAACGGTAACAGGACGACACAGCCGCTTGCTCACCCCTCCCCTCCCCGGTGGGATGAGGAGGAGAAATGGAGAGAGAGCGCCTGCGGGTTGAGATGACAACACCCTACAAAGCCAGCAAAGGAAAAGATAAAAATATATTAATAATGATCATGTAAAAGGATAATAGAGTATATAAAATGAACAATGTACAATTTCTCACCACCCGAGGACCGACGCAGCCCGTCCCGAGCAGCAGCCAGGAGCAGGGAAATTCCCCCGCAGCCATCCCAGAACAGCCAGTGCCAGAGAGAGCGAGTGAGGGAACAGACAGAAGAACACACAGGCCTGAACCAAATAAAACAAAAATAAGATAACAAGAAAGGAACATGAGCAGAAAGCAAACCGAACAAGGAACCCGAACCCGAAGGAAAGGGCAAAAAGGGCTGAGGGCAACGGCTGACCCTCACTTATACCGGGCATGATGTCTATGGTATGGAACATTCTCTTTGGCCAGTTTAGATCAACTCTTCTGGCTGTGCCCTCCCAAGTGTCTGAACCTGCACATCAGCAAAGCTTGGGAAACTGCAGGATGTCCTTGATCATTTGGCAGCAGCGAACAGCAGCAGCGTGCCGGCACCTTGCTTCACATACCAACTCCAAAACACAGGAGCTGCTGAAGACAAAAACTAGCTCCGTCCTGGCTGAAACCAGGACAAGCATACATCAGCTACAGCTTTAGCATACATCTTATAGTAGGGGTTGTTGTGGAGGTACAGCATGCTAGTAGCCTACAAATATTGGATATGGTCACAGTGACTCCCCAAGAGAATATGGGGAACCTCCCAACTACTGGCACATAAAATTAAGTTCAGTCAAGGTCACTATCTATGGCAGGTGTTACAGGTGAGGTTGGTAACCCCCAAGGTTTTCTATTGTAATATCATGCAGAGCTTGTTATAATTTAGCCAGACATTTCACACTTTGGGATGAAATACTCCATTGTTGGATGCCTTTCTTAGCCATGACAATTTTTTGGGAAGACCTGAGCCAAAACGCTTTGGCCTGGTCCCTCAAAAAAGCAAAGGCAGGGGGATTTATTTTGAAAGCAGCCTGATGGTAATACACAGATGATGGAAACTTTGTGCTTTGGAGCAGAATTTTCTAACTTCATTGCAGAAGGTGACCTCACTGTCAGAGGTTTAGAAATCTCTCTGGTCTGGACTGTATTCTGCCAGGTTGTATGCAAATATATGTTCTGAAATTTTTCCCAGTAAAGAAAAAACTGATTCCTAGGCTAGATTTGCAACTTTACTTGGAGTCTTGAGGCACAAGGCAAAGTATGACACTTGATAGCAGAGGGACAGGTAAGGAAAGGACCCGAGCAGCAATATCTGCTTATACAAATTCAAATTCTGTTTTTCCAGATTGCACCATGGAGTTTAATCATAGTAGAGATCTTTCACGGATCATTTAAATGTGGCCTTGGTGGTTTTTGAAGAATAATTTCAGTCATGGAGATGTCTCCAGGTGGTTTACTAAGCCCGTACTAATTGATTTAGGCCCCTGGATACGGGTTAGTCTGGGATTTGGCAAGTCCTTAGCTGAAGCGCAGTATTTTCCAGACACGTGGTTCTAGCAGAACGGTTCAGTAATCCACAATGGCTCGTTCT
Organism: Podiceps cristatus; assembly: GCA_000699545.1. Classification (NCBI taxonomy): domain Eukaryota; kingdom Metazoa; phylum Chordata; class Aves; order Podicipediformes; family Podicipedidae; genus Podiceps; species Podiceps cristatus. The sequence goes on along the minus strand of KL286135.1, from coordinate 6,714 downwards.
TTCATGTAGTTTCTCATGCAAAGGCTGAGGAAGACCATGGGATTGTTCCAGACTTGAAAAATTATGATGCTGAATTAATCATGCAGGTTGGTTTTAATTTGTGCTTTGTGTGCTAATGTGGGAATGTAGGGTCTAGGCTATGAGGCTTATGTCACCTGCACTTGGTCTCCCATGGACCTTCACTTTGAACCCGAGCACAGAGACTTTGCCCCTTTAGCGTGATGGTGTGATGATACTTCTGTACAACCCTGTGTGTTCTATTCAATGTGAGGTTGTTTTTACAAGGAAAAAACCGCACCCTCAGCTATTAACAAGTAAAAATATTGCTACAGGATGATTTTTATTTTGATGATGAAACTGAAAGATTCTTCAGATAGATGAAAAAAATTGGTTAGCATGTTTATCCTGGGACCACTGAATATATGCCCAGAAAAATCTCTGTTGTCTAAATACCAATTTGATTTTTAGGAGAATACAATCTAATTACTCTCTTATTACACTAAAATACTCCTGTTCTTGGGGGTTTTTTTTGGCTCATTTGGGTTCCAAATGCCCTCTTTCTCCAAATAGTTTGATGTTATGAGCAGGCAACAACAGTCAATCCATTATAAACTTGCTTTAAGCTTAATTTAAAATGATAAAAACTAGGATTTAACAGTCTCCTGCATTTAATTATCTTTCTTATCCACTGTATGATTGTCTTCTGGAAGGAGTAAATTGCTTTTTATTATAGAGTCTGAAAAATCCATACTGAAATACTGCTTCCATTGAAGACTCATTTATGATCGCAAATTTCTTGTAACAAGATTTGTTTCACATATCTTTAAAGGTTTAAGGTCTCTCTCCCCACTTCCTTTTGTCCATGAGAGACCTGGTTTACAGGGATGAGGTGTGATGTTTTCTAAGTGGTAACATTAAATGTCTTATCTACTTGGTGTGCTTGACTTATGATAGAGCAACATTTTTGGAAGTATCCGATAAATCTCTTCTCATTCTAAGCAAGGGTGCTGAGACAAGGAGACTTGGACTAAACCACATTTAGGGATAATGTGTATCTTAGTGTCCATGGATGTCAATGATACAGGACCATTCTGAAATATGATGCAATCTGTTTTGTGATTACCTGACTAATTTTCTGCCAAAAACATGCTGTATATTTTTCAACATAGATTAATAAGGTGTGGTTCCATATAGGAACATGCAGCTTTGTGTTGAGTACCATAAGTACCGGGATAAAGTACAGCACACGTGGCTTAACTGTGGCTTTTGAAACAAGTGGTCTATATATCATGAGGACTTTAATGATCTTCAGGGTGAAAATATTTACTGTTTAGAAAAAACAAGGAAAACTAGTAATTTTTTCCCCCATTGAGATGATCTGAGTGTGTATTAAAAAGCAATATTTTACAAAACCTAGAACTTGACACCTAAGTGTTAAATCTCTTTTAAATATAGCTTTGTTGCCCTCTATAAAAATGGAATAAACTGTTTTATGTGTATCCATCAGAGCCAATAGTTAAGTTCATTTATTTTCCACAGCTGTCATTTGGCCTTCTAATAGGCATGGTGAGACTTTGAGAAACACAGTGGAAGATGATTTATTTTCACACCATTTAACATCGCAGTCCTTATCTGTCCATAGAAATGGGGTCTGTATTTTTCTCAAGTGGAAATTTTCTACTAAAACGTGACTCTTGCAGTTAAGGAAGCATCAGAGGAAAGAACATGAAAATATTCCCTCCTTTGTTTTTGTTGGATTCGGGAAGAAATCTAATTCTGCAGGGACAAAGTACTATAAAGCAAGGTATTATGTTTCATGCTCGAGTCCCCAAGGTGGCCTGTAAAAAGTAGAGAGAGAACCTCTGGGAGAAACCACTGGGACTGCTGGCTGGGATATGGCTGCTTTTACCTGGCCGCTGCGGGCTGGGGCGCGGGTTATAAAGCAGGGGGAACGCGCGCTCCGGCCGTATGCCATCTCTGATAAAGCGGCTGAGAGCTGGTTAGCCCCCCGAGGTGCTGACTTGGTCTTCCTGCAGTTGGGCTTGTGTGGAACGCCGGTGGCTCCAGCGCGGCAGTTCTCACGGTTCCTAGGCAGGTTACTTTTTAGCATGTAGATTGGAACTATTGCTGCCCCTGCAGTAGTCCTTTTGGGTCTTCATTTGTTTTAAGATGACCTGTCCAAAAGAGGCAGAGGTAAGTCAGAAAGCAACCTTGGGGAAGAAGAGGTAGAAACCTGTTTTGCTAGGCCAGATAATCAATGGTGTAGCTCCATTAGAGTTGGTGGAATTTGACGACTGAGAATTTGGCCTGCTAACAGTAAGTCCCTGCCCAACACGTGGATGGTCTAAAGATCCCATTCTGTTATGAAGTTGCTGGGCTAACACGTTTGGCGACCTCTAACACTCTTGACTGCAGCTTGGGGTGGCTTAGACATTAAGGTATGAAAAGAGAATGGAGATGCACAAAAATGAGATACTGTCTCTATTCCCTAACACTGCAGCCATCTGCACTGTTTCTTGCTCTGATTTCTATGATCTTCCCTTCTTCCCTCTTTCAGTTTGGTAATTTTGATGGAGGTTTGTAGGCGACGGGCTGCTAGCAAAACAGAGATCAAAGTTAAACTGGGGAGATCAGACAGCTTACATTTTAAAATATTAAAACTTGTAGATTCCAATTTAGCGCAGTCTTGAACAGTTATGTTTGAAAACTAGTGGTTGCTAAAGGACATTTCTGTTCCCTGGAGGAACACAAATATTATTAAATCTTCCGATAGATAGAAAGTCTGACTGGCAATTACTATTTTTGCATGCTATATGTTTATTCGCCTTCTGTAACTTGGAACTATTCAAAGGTTTGGAAGCTTCTGTATGCAGCACCTTTGTGTGGATTCTTTGTTTCTTTCCCTGTAATAAACCAAAGAGAGACAGCCCTCGAGTGTGTCCAGACATCTCAGTGACCTGAAAACAATACAGATTTATGCTGCTCTTATTTATTTGAAGCCTTGTCATCTGCCTTTAGTTTTGCTGTGAGATGCTAATCTTCTCAGATTTTGTGCACTGTCAGTACTTGTAAAAAGCTGTCCAAAATGTCGATATCAGCATTGTTTGATGACATTTACAATGAGTGTTTCAAAACATATTTGTACTAGTTTGGAGGAAGTTTTACACATTGATTTCAACCTTTGCAAATAACACTGGGAAAAAAGCCCAGGATAAACATTCAGGGTTTTGATTTTTGGATGTGGGCGGTACAGTGTGAACCGAGTGTGTAATAATTAAGAAAGAAGGTAGACGTCCTCTGTGTTGAAAGGGACTTTTCCTGTGAGGCAAGCTGGTTAATTTGGTCAAAAGTCTGTGGGATGGGAGAAATAAAGTTTCTGATGAAATGAAAAACTTAAATGAAAACTTTCCACTTGGGTTGAATTTCTAGGCTGTCTTCAAAAACACTAAAACTTACTGAACTGAGAAAAGGTTTTAGTTGCCAAAAACCAAACAAAATTTAACTCTGTATGTAAACTGGAAACTCCAATTACATTGAAAATTGTTCATTTTCCTAAAATGCTTTTGTGTGGGTTGGGAAGTGGGGGTATAATTTCCTGACCGGCTCTGACACAGACTTGCAGCACTGCTGCTTTTTATACTTCTGCGCAGCCGGAACTGGTGACTAAGGTTTCGCTAATATTGCAAATTCTATGAGCTGGTTGTTTGTGAGCATGTAATTGACCTTTGCTGGCAAAGTGATGTGAAGATAAGGAAAGGGAAAGGATAGTTTTCAGTTCACTTATTTCCTCCAGCTTGGAGGAATATGCACCAATGCTGCCTCTTGCTTTAGAAATCTTTTAAGTGCAGCTTGTAGTAATTGTTTCAGTAGCACATAAGGCAAATTGCGTGCCCAGCAGAGGCTGCTTAATTGCATGAGTAGGAACCCGAAGTTATTCAGCAAACATCTTCAGCACTGGGAAGGCTGCTTATCTGCAGTGATCTGATAGTAAACAATATAGTCTTCTATAGACAAGTGGTGTTCCTAATCCCTTACCATCTATGGATTCAAAGGATGCTTTTTCTGAGTGGTGTCTGGGAGGCGAAACAAAGAAAGATATGAAGCAAAACCACTTTCTCAGTCCCTGTTGTATTTTTTCTCTTTTCTTAGGACATGGGTTTTCTTCACAAGTAGAAAGTATCAATTTATCAATGACAAATGGGGGAGAAAAAAAAACCCCACCTCTTTTTTCTTTTTCTTTTTCTTTCTCCCTCCCCTCCCAATCAGATTAGGGATATGTGTGCATGCATCTTAGGTTCTCAACTGATATTCTCACCTAGGTGTGGACCATGCTAAATTTGGTAATATTAAATGAAAATTCTATTTTTTTTGGGGGGGGGGGGGGGAAGAGCCTACTTGAATGTTGGCCCTCACTGGCAATTTCCACATAATTCCTGACTTTTTCCAGTGATTTGTCGTAGCTGAATGACATGAGACTTGAGTGTAAAGCTGCCAAACACAGCAGTTGCAACTGTGCTTTGTATGGCACTGATTTCCAGCCAGGTAGATATCATTGGGACTGAGAGAAATGCTGATGTTTACAAAGGGGAGGGGAAATAAAGTTTAGTCCGGGTAGGGTAGTAAAGCTGCTGCTGTAGCCATTTGTCATCTTTAATGCTCCAATTCTATCTCAGTTTTGGACGAGCAAAAGATCCAATCCTGCCTTCCTGTAGACTTCTTTCTAAATGCTGCATCCATAGCAGCATCCACAGTGGCTCTAGTGACTGAAGAAACAGTATGTGTGTGTTATTGCCACGTGGCAAAGTTTTCTGTTGTTTTATATCCCTTGCTGATATGCCTGTTGTGCTCTGTTTTGCTGGTCTGGATTTTTTTTGGCAGTAGGCTCTGAAGGCAGCGTGTGTTGTACAAGAGCAGAGTTATTCTTCCTTCTGTGGCAGGGTAGACCGAAGCATCTCTTTGTCTCTGTCTCTCTCCCTTGGGGTGAGAAGAAGGAAAGACAAACTCTGAGGTGCTGAACGCCCTCTGCCTATGTTGAAGTCAGCACTGGCGATGTCTCCCTCATGCTCGTAGGACTGTGCCCAAAAAGCATTTTCGTTTCAACATTGCAAAGGCAGGAGCTGAGAACAGGCTGCTTTTTCTCATTGTGTTTATTCAGCCGTCTCTCGTTTCTGAAGACCGGGTTCAGGAGCAAGGTACCGCGCAGTCAGCTTCTCGACTTGCTGATGTTTGCACTCGCCTTCCCCTGTGACTCATTCCAAACACATCTCGTTCATTCAGGAGGGTAATTTTCTATTTCCACTTTGGTGCACTTCTCCTCCTCCTCTGCCCCCTCCTTCCAGATCTAAAATGGCCTGTCAGCCGCTGTTTATCTGATGGTTCAAATGTCCACGCTTGGTTTCTTTTCCCCAGTTGCTACGGTTTCTTCTGTTCCAAAGGCTCTTTTAGTTGTCATTTCTGTTTCCCTGTCAGCAGTGTTCTTCATCGTCTCTGTCTTGGACAGTCTGTCTACATGGTTTTCTTTAGAGGTGTTTTTGTGCTAAATGAGTGCCTCCTAGGAAGCCCAATGTAGCATAACATAATTAAGTGACAATATATGAGGTGCCAGTCCTTTACCAGGCAGTTAATGACCGGCTGGAAGATTTACAGGCATGAGGTAGAGTCAGAGGAAATTTAGCACTCCAGCTTGCAATTAAATGATAGGTAGAGGACATGTGATCACTCCTGTACTCCAAACAGATACTAGTTTAAACTTAGCCAGTGGTCAACTCGCTTACTTCTACATTAAGTTGAATGCATGTTAAGCTTATCAAGGCTGGAAGATGCTACGCGATACGATTCCCCTTGGTGAATGGTGAGCCTGGGTCGTCTGGCTGAGGTTGGAGGGTGGCAGCAGGCTTCGCTTTCATTCCGTATCTTCCAGTATTTGCACGGCTACATCTGGGATGATTTTACTTGCTGTTTCTCTTCTTCATGACTTTAATTGTAGTGTAGCGTACGCTCATGATCTCGTCAAAACAGCCCGTGTATTCTTTATCTCTTACGCTTACAAGCTTTGCCCTACGTAGCAGCAGGCGCTGGAGGTCGTGCCTTGTGCTTCACAGTCTGCGAACCAGTGGCCCAGGCTGGGCAAGGAGAAGCATATCCCAGCGCTGCAGACGGTGTGCATGTGCCTCTGGCGTCCTCGGATCCCACCTTTTTCTAGACACAAATCGATCGTCTAGCTCTCTGGCAATCCCTCACAGCTTGCAGAAGTACAGGGATGTCAGAAAGAACTTTAAGCTTTGTTATTTTTAGGTATCTAGATACACTGTAAAAGGATATATGTATCCTATTCCCCATTTACCCCTTCCACAGCCCACATGGAAAGAAATATGAAGACTGTTTACCTTGGTTTGGAACTTACTGTACATATTTGAAATGCTTCCAATGGGTTCTTTACTTTTAAACATATTAAATGTGAGTTTTCAAGGCAGGGGGAATTATGCTAGCAGAACTTGTGGAAAGTGCGTGCATGTGGCACACAGAACATAGATGAGTGGTGTCTGTTCACATTCATCGTTTTAAAAGAAGGGTAAAAAACTATCTCTTTGAAACAGTGTTTCTGAGATAGTCCAGGTAGGGTACCAGATCTGTCTACTTTTGCCTTATTTCTCCTCCTCTCACCCCCACTCACTTTTTTCCACTCATGGTGGTTTGTTTTCCCTTTCCCCCCCC
>JMFS01124201.1:0-15190 GCA_000699545.1 Podiceps cristatus | reverse complement strand
TCTATGATTCTATGATTCTATGATAATAATTCCATGTCTGTCTTTGTTCCAGTCTTTCTTCTGTTGCAAGGTTTTGGCTTAATGCATTCACTCACTGATCAACCATGACATCTTTCTTCAGGAGAGATGAGCCAACTTCACAGAAAAGGGAGTCTCACCAAACTGGGCCCTGTATCCCCTACTCCACTGTCAAGGTCAATCAGAGCCCCTACAGCAACACTGGACTGACTTATGCCCAAGCTGTTGAAGATGAGCAGCTCACAGCCTCTAGAGCACACTGGCTCAAACAGAGAGTGAACAAGCTTGGATGCAATATAGAAAAGCAGAGGACAAGGATCCCCTGGTGAAACAGTGGGGACATATCCCAAGAGACTCTTATTCATATTCAAAACAGGTCTTCTGAGGTCATAGACCTCAGACAACTTCTTATTTTCAGCCTTCATTGGCAAGATTGAGAGAGGTGAGGATGAGAGAAGGTTCCTTCAAAACTTATTTCTTTAAAAAAGGACATTCAGAAGATGCTTTTCACTCTTGCACATATAATTTCAGGAGTACTTTCATCCCTCACCTACTGTTTATATCCCTCTTTCGAGACCCAGGAGAAGCATATCAACAAGCAGTGGCATGTTATGGAAACCAGAGAAAAGAGCATGTGAAGTTTTGGCCACTCATATTTTTCTCTGAGTAATGAAATGGAAATAAATAGTGGGATAAAACTTTCAAAACAGGCATCAGTGAAACAGTTTATGACCTCCTGCTTTGCATCTGTGACAAGGTCATCAGGATCAGTACTTACCTTCCTGCTACTACATGATGTTTCCCAGAAAGCTCTGGAGGAGAGGGTGGCTGGGTGAGAATAAGATGCCATTTTTAACTTTCCTTCAAAGTCTCTGAATTTAACAGAGGTTGTTGGGGGTTTTTTTAAGTCCCCTTAGACGATCTTTCCTTCCTACTCTTCTTCATTCTAATCCCTTGGGATTTAAATATATTCAAGTCATGGAGAGATAAAAGAATGAATATGCTTAGAATACCGCATCTCCTGCCTCTCAAGCACAAGCAGCAAGCTTCCTCCTGAGCAAGATTATTATTTTCAAGGTGGGGAATGATAGGGAGAGATTTCATCTTCTTGCACGGGGAACCTGTCAGACACACTGAAAGTCCCTGTGTTCCTGTCACCCCTGAACTCCAGCTCTGCATTGCTGTTAGTCCTTGTAATTTCCCCATGCCATTGCACTGCAGTCTCCTTTCTGATTTCCTTCTGTACCTACCCAAGCCCAAGGAAAGAAAGACGGTGTAAGACACGGATGATACTACAAGAGGATCAGCAGCAAGACTGGTCTTTGCAGTAGGCAGCACTCGCTGCTGTGAAAGATGTACTTTTCCATAGCACCTCTTCCCTGGTTACCAGCCTGCCTTTCCAGTAAACCCTTGGCCATCCAAGATAACTGCAAAAGGCAGCCCCTCAACTCCACCTGAGAGGCTGCATCAGCTGACCGGGCTGGTTGCCACCAGGGCCAGGGAAGCAGAGCTGGGCTAGGGCCTCTCCTGACAAATCATTGATGCCAGCTCAAGTGTGAGGAGGAAAGAATGGGCTAAATGAGCCAGTGCATTCAAGAGGAGAAGGGTGAAAGGAGCAACTATTAATGTCCACCCTCAGGGGTGCCAAATATAAAGCTGTAGGGTTTCATCCAACATGGTGGGGAGCAGGGGCTTCAATTGTACCTATGACGCTGGATTTGGTAATTTCCTTGTAGCTGGGGGAAGCCAGCCTCCAGACCACCTTGCTGCTTTTAATAACGTAAGATGGAAATCTCTTCGTGATAGGATTTTAGAGACTAAATGCTTAAACACAAAGAAGACTGATTGGCTCCTTGACTTCAGTTTGCAGGATGGAGAGTTAGGTCCATGCTGAGATCTAGTTTTGACCACTGAAAGGCACTTAATCAAGCAAGCAGACACTGTCAAACTGAGGAAATAAGGCAGTCTCAAGTGAAGCTCATGGAGCATGAATGATGCATTGGAATTGTGAACTTGGTAGAGCATCCACAGTATAAATTAAATACTGACTTCTGAGCCAGAAAGGAGTATGAAACCTGATTTTATAGAGTGCGAAACATCACCTAATGTGGTGACTAAATTAATGACTTCATTTTACAACTGGGAAGACCTCACCGGATAACTTCATTTTATCTGAGTTTCCAAGTGCAGATACCATTCACTTAGACAAATTATTTGTAGGCACATTGTGGGCAGTGCTGTAGCAAAAGATGAATGGATGTAGCGGATGGGTGGCTGCTTGACAGCACAGGAACTCCTGGCCCAAGGGAAGAGGTCCAGATCCACACTGTCATGGCAGCATCTCAGAGGCAAATCAAAAATCATTGGAGCACTGAAATGTTGATCCACATATACAGTACTATGTTACATCACTGGTGGTTGTTAATTATTATTAATGTTAAGTTTATCTCAAAGGAAAATGTGTTGATATGTAACTTCAAGAAATTTTTGCAAAAGCCAGTTGTGTGGAGTTGAGTTGTATAAAGTTGACCTTATATGAAGTTTATTATCTGGCATTTGGATACTGAGTAAAACAGACAACGCCCAAGTGCCATCCCACTTTTTCCACTGTGTCTCCAACTTTGAGAGGACGAAGACTAAAATTGTGTCAAATAATAACTATGTCATCACTTTTTGACATTGTTGTGAACATTAATGGCCAAACAACGTTGTACTGGACATACAAAACAGCACTTTCAGACTTGCAAAGAGAACAGATTGCCTGAAGATAGTAATTTAGCAAGATAAATTTGGTTCTCGACTAAGGGGCACTGGAATAATGTAAATGCTAATACTTGTCTCTGTGGATTTTACCTTTAAACATTACACATTTCTGATTTCTCTTTCCTTCTGTAGGGTGAGCATTGCCATATAGCTTCTTATTGTTCTCATTGGATGCTCAGTTTGAGAGCTGCTCTAACTAGGATTATCGTTAAGTTAAATTAAGTTTTACTTTCGAGAATATATTCCATCTGTTTTGTTTTTTTTTTCCCAGTTACCTTTCTAGAACCAAGACAACCAAAGAGAAAGAAAAAAAAAAAAAAAAAAAAAAAAAAGGTTTTGATGTAGCAGCCAATACTTTGCAGTGTAACATCCCTAATATAGTAATTTTGACCACAGCCTAAATGCTAATCCAGTCTTTTACTGTCCCAGTGGGGAAAATTTAGCAGTATTACAGAAACCATGGTGAAAATATGATTAAAGTGAGAATATCTCATGTGCCAAAGAAGGTAAAGTTGCTCTGAGCTTTGAAATTGTTGCTCTTTATATTAGAAATATCCAGGATAATGCAGCAATTTCTCTCTCTCCACTGCTGTAAGGTGGGATATAACATATATCAATGTCCTGCCTACAACTTTCTCATTTCTGAAACTCAGTTCACTTCTGTGCCTGAGAATAAAACAGCAATGAACACTGCTATGTTTCATGACTAGAACAGGTTAAAAAATCTATATTTCTGTTCCATGGTAATTTTGAAATGTTGAGCATACAAAGTTACATACCAAAACAAAATACATTGTGGTGTTTCCTATGGAAAAGGAAATTTCTTTTAAATTCCAGAGTTTGCCTGCAGTTTGCCTCTGACACCCTTCTTGAAAAGTCAAGGTTTGACCACCAGGGCTGGTTTTTTCCTGTTCTGTTTCCTTGGTGAGAGTTTGTACCATTTTCTTTCCTCTGCCAATGTGATCAAAGATTTACAATGGTGCTGTTAGGAAGAGACAATTAGCAGTGTTTGGGTATGGGGATTTGTTGGTTTGTCTTGGTGAGGGTTTTTGCTTCCAATAATTGTTTTAAATTTGATAATTGTGCATTTTCTTATCCACTTAAAGAAAATAAGAGAAGAGCCTTAAGTGTTTTCCATTTTACACGAATCTGTAGCTCTAGACACTGTCACTTAAAATCAGTATGCTGGAAAGAGAAGGCAGGCAGAAAAGGAAATAATGAAATAATCCAGAAAGAGAGATGGATAGCAAGACATAGTGAAGGCCATGCATTATAAAGTCACATTTATTTGGGACAGTTATGACTAGCCCTTTGCTGAGTAACAGGATAGGAGGGAAAACAAGATTTTTTCCTGGCTCTGTGGTGTTGACAGGCAGCAGTTACACTTATTGGAGATGTGTAACCTGGAACAGAAAGCCAGAATTTACAAGGATATACTTCATACTGAGCAACTAGTCCCAAGGCAAATTCCCAACTCCTCATTGCTTATTATGTATTTGTTTAGCACCCATTTTTCCTTGTGCAAAATCAGATATTTCATTCTCTATTATAATTGCAATACACTCTTGATTTAATCAGCAACCACATGATTGCACAAGGACAATGACAATCTCAAAGGTGTTGAGTATTTTGGCTGGTAAAATCATCAAGTGGAGTCATTACTTCTAGCACAGTTTCCCTGAAATAAACATGCTGCTCTTACGCATAAAAAGTTTGCTGCTTTGAAGTCAGCAGCTTTTTCAAATACAAGGGGGAGAAAGCAGAAAGCAAGCACAGTGACTGGGAGCACCGCATAAAACAGTAGTCACTGAGGTTCCAGGGATCAGGGAGGCCATTTACCACCAACTAATGACTTGATCGCTCAAGCATATACAACTTGCTGTATGATTTTAGAAAACATGGATTTTTTTGGCTGTTCCTGATCTGATTCCCAGGAAGCTTGTTGCAAATCTGGACACTAGGACTAGACACATGCCCTTGACATTCTAGGGCACTGGAGGAATCCTCCCAAGGGTAGCAGATATGGCATGGGAGCAAAACCAAAACTGTACCCTTATGGAGGGGTCACTGGAGGCCAATTAAGGAATCCTATGGAGCCTTAAATGGCAATAAACTTATATGTGTAGGCAAATGAATTGCATCCCTTATCATCACAGCAGATAACAAAAGCGCTTCACATGCTACTAGATGCTCCTGGATGCTCAGTCAGTATACATGTTTACTCATTAATGCTAATTTAGGTAACAAAAAATGCATTTGAAGAATTTGACATTCCTCATCTTCACAGTGTAGGTTAACAGGATATTTTGCTGAATGCCAGCAGATTACATTAAGATCTCTTTAAAGGAGGAGCTGCCTGTTTTAGTATGTTTTGAGCAAATCTTGTGAATACTCCAGAAGAAATCAAGAAGTATAACTTTGCTGTTGAGCTACTGCATGGCCTCAGACAATCATAGAAGAATAAAAGGTCTTTTTAAGATGAAAGAGAAGAAAACAAAACTGAACCAACCTTATCTGGATCGTGGGAAGTAACATGAGATAAAAGTTCAGGTGAAGACGAGTCAATGTATAATTACCGCAGAATAGGCTGGTTTAAACTACATCTTCCCCTACCTAGTGTCAACATTCATCTACTAACTCAATTGGCACCTGCAGACAGAACTGTCTTTACAAGGATTTTATTTTACATTAGTTACCACATTAAGTATCTCTTTTTTTGAAAATTAAGTAAAATGCATAAAATGCATTGAGACTAGAAATTTTCCTACAGGAAAATTTGTTAGGCAGACTACTTGCAGAAAGCAAGCACTAAAAAAAGTCTGACACGATTTGAAATTGTTTTTCGTCATTTAACATGATTCAAAATTATTTAAGAGTGCTGTAAAATGATTACTCAGTCTGTCCTGACTGTAGAACACAGCTCTTGTACTGCTGGAGACAAACCAGTGAGCTGCAAATAAAGTAGAAGCGTAGGCAGAAGTTGGGCTAAAGACCTGCAGCAAACTAACAGTAGGAAAATCAAATGTGAGTTATTTCAGATGGTGTTATTCACAAAGGTAAGGATTTCTGACTCTCTGAAGTGATGTCTTCCTATAAAACCATAAACGAGAATGAATTACTTCAGTGGGGTCTCAGCCGGTGTGGCAGAAGAGGCTCCCAGGCAACAGAGCTGAGATTTTGTGGGTATCTACTTAGGTTATGAATCTGCTGGGAAGAGAGATGAAATCACACAGCCAGGGCTACAAAGGCAAAGGAAGACTTTTTCCATCTGTTTCTAGAGTGTTTCAGTGTATAACGTTTATGCTTCCACTTCCAAAAGGAGATAGGATCCAATCTGGCTCTGTCAGTGAGCATTAAAAAAAAAATTGATTCTAACCTTTGCTACTGTCCTGTCTAAAAAATGAGAGACAGATTGACTGACAGAAGAGAAAAAGCACATAAGACTTTGAACTGCAGCAATCACTACTGCACCGATATTAACTAAAGATGAAACTAGCAGCACTGAGAGACACCGAGAAAATTGTGGATGGGCCGATGTAGGTACGAACTGTGCAGCACATCTAGTGAGCCTCCTAATAACAGTACACACAGCTGAGCCACAGACCAATGCACGGTTACTTAAAGGCGGTAGAACTGAAAAGAATTAACAGACACAGCCCAGCATACCCAAGTCATTATGGTAATTTTACAAAATGGGCTTAAATTAGAAGAAAAGGATACATAATCACAACTCTTGCTTTCTTACTTAGTTTTAGGAGGGAAAAAGAGTACTGCCTTATTGCACTTGCCCTTTCCAAGCCTGGTTAAGGAAACTCCCTGTTCTACAAAGGGTAAAGACCATGAGTGTATTTTTACACCAGAGTGATATCTCGCTGTTACGTACAATGCCTGCTCCTTGAAGAAGGGTAGTCAGGATATGCTGCATAAGCTAATTCATATCTCAGTCACACATTTCAGTGCAACAGTCCGACCAGTCATCCTGCCCTGAGGTAAACAAAACCAGAGTGTGCTGGAGTGAGCAGCTGCAGAGAAATCCATAGATAGCGTGTGCGTGCAGCAACGCTCCCTGCTACAGCCTCGTGCATGCAGCAACGCTCCCTGCTATAGCCTCTGCTGCACTGCTCTGCGTTGTTTTTGCTGGGATGCAGCCTGAGTGGATTTCTGCAGAATTTATCTTGAGTGTAGTTCTATAATGGGAAGCCTTTGCATGTCAAACTGTTTTAAGGAGGAGTTCAAAACTCTATTATTTCAATAGTTCTTCCATCACTTTTCCTTATCAAGTTTGCAGCAGGGCCCAGTGTCCAACAAGATGTAGGTCAGCAGAGTGGGACAGCAGAATGGCAGGGAAAACCTGTCTTACAGACATTGGTGGAGGGGAATCTGGAGGGAGACTCAGCCTTCTGACAGAGTTTACCTTTAAGGAGACTGGAGTTGTTTGATTAGGAGGCAGGATATCTGGATCAATATGGTAAAGTCAGCCAGTAGGTAGGTGAGATGTGAAGGAAGAGCAGCTCAAGATGCATCCTGTCCATGGGAGAGCAGGAAGGCGAGAAGCTCCAGGAGACCTCCAACTTGCCTTTGCCTTTACTCACTCTTGTCTCCACCCTGAAAGTTTCCAACTTTCCAGAAGCAAAATGCATATGTAGGGTCAATGGGAAGAGGAAACAGGTGGGGAGAGCCAGACTCAGTGTTGCTGGACCTTCAGGGGAGGGAATCTGGGAGCAGAAAGCAGGATGAGAGAAAGGTTGCACTCACAGAGGTGCAGGTTGCTGAGGCTGGGGACACAGTGGTTTGGAGGAAGCTGCTGAGAAAGATGGGGTACAGTGGTCCAGAGTGTTACACAGAAGAAGACGGGAGAAAGACCAAGTGACTCAGAACTACAGACATCTTTGTTAAGACACGGGAGTTCCAGTCACTATCCTGAGCCAACTGAAAGCCAGCACCACGCGCCCCAAGGCTGCTGGACAGTCACCAATTGTCACAACAGCAGCAGTTGACTTTAAAGCCATGTATGACAGTTTGGGTACCAGCACTTATTTCTTAAGAAGGCCTTAGGTATAGCTGGGATTTTTGTTTGTTGCGCCCTCAGGAGGCTGCTTATACCTGTCCCTGTTGCTTTTGTCCATTTAAGGACCAGAGAGAGAAAGCACATTTCCCAACCACTTTCTTCTGCCAGTAACTGGGTAGCTATAAGCTTTGCTTTGCATCAGTGCTACATTAGCACTTGAGGATAACAAGTCAAAGCAATCTGACCTTCTAAGGGAAGCAATATTTTATATTGCGGTTACTGGTACCTCTCAGTCTTCATTGCAGAGCACAGCAGTGTTTTTGATTAAAGGTAAGTATTGCTGCCGGGGACTGAGAAATTATTGGGTCTTGGGAACAGCTTAAAAGCTTTTACCCAAAGTCCATAGAATTAAACAGAAAATTTTCAGATGATAGGCACACGCTCCAGGTGTTAGGCATGTTGATGACTTACCATTTTCAGAAGCATCCTGCCCTGTCTTCAGCTCTTGCGAAGTATTTAGAAGCGATTGGTTGTTGATTTCTTCATAACAAAACTTCATCATCCGTCTACAGGGCATTACCCTGTTATACGGTGACCTTTGAGACCCTGTGAGTACACCCATACTCATTTCTCCTGTCTGCCTTCTAGAGAAAATTGTGAATAGGCTCCCTGGGGGGCACAAAGAAAGAAGTGTCAGAGGAGCATTAACTTCTTTACTACATGTCTCCCCTAAGCCAGGACAGAGAGAGCTCATAAGCACCTTTAATTGTTCTAAACTAGGCACAGTGGTGGCTTGTTCTTTCCAAAGTTGCTCATGTTGAGTTGTTTTTTCCTGAACAAAAAGTCTTGTTCATTGTCAGTATTGTTCATCATTACTGGTACAAAAGCTCATCTCAGAGCTCTGGCAGCTTTTGCAACTTTATCACAATTCTTCCTGTAGTTGGTATTTGGTTATAAAAGGTAGAACTGTCAAACTACAGTAGGAACAGTGAAGTTTTTAAAGCACAGAGTTCTCTGGGGTATGGGCTCTTTTGACCTCCTTTATATAGTGTAGTCTCACCTAATGGAGTTTTTTTGGGTCTTGACAGAATGGTTCAAGATATTACCAAGTTGGAGATTATGAGATGCTGTGAAGGATTATGCAAGGACTCCTATTCCATTTCAGAGTAATAGGAGGTAGATAACTAGCGAGGGCAAGTCATAACCCAGGTGACTTTTCAGCAAATTGGATGAGAGACATTTGCAGACCTTCTTTGTGAAGGAGAAGGGAAATTCCTGTTGAGAGGCTAAAGAGCACAGATGGGGTCACTTCTTATACCTCTGCAGCTATTCCTGAAAAGACCGCATACCTCACCACATACCCTACTCAGACCATAAAGCAACTGCAAATTACACAGCAGCTCCACCACTGGTTTCCTTGCGCTCCCCACACGATGGGATGCTGCTGGGAACTCACCTTCACTGCTCAGCCTGTACCACTGACTTTGCCCTACCATGGGGCTTCCGCTCTTAGAAAGGAGTTTAAAATAAAGATTTAGAAATTAAGGCAAGTATCAGTAAAGCCTTAGAAATACTGACAGGAATCTCTCATATTTAAGATGTAAAATGCATCTTGCCAGGATTTTTGAAGTGCTCAAATATGAACATTTTCTATTTAAAAAAGTAAAGGAAAAACATTTCATTTAGAACTGACTGTGTGGGCTGGTACCCAAATGCTGAGAAATAAATCATTGTATGATTGTTGCAGTTCTCCTCAGACCCAGGAAATTAAGACTGTAAACTGAATTTAAAAGTTAACAAATTTTCATATAGAAATATAAGGTAAGACATTTAAACAACTTTTACACAAAAAACAACAACAAAACCAACCAGCCAAACAAAAACCACAAACACCAAAACCCAAACTATATACGAGTATTATTCACAGCATTATTCAGAAAAAATGTATCATTTCCCCAGAAATAGCTTCTTGGGAAATATATTTACCTCCTTTGGAAGGACAAATATTGAATCCCTTTTATCATAATCAGCGGTGTTTATCACCACTTTGTTGATGAACAATCACCTTAAGTTCTGAGTGAAATCACCTTAAATTCTGAATGTTCCATTTCTTGTGTTTGTTTCTCATATCAGTCTGACATAATTAAACCTGCAGAGTGATGGAAATACGGCATTGTGCAGTTATTGTCTCTAAAATAATCCATATTTACAATGGGATATAAAATTCAAATCACTTTTTTTCTGACGTACACAACCTCACCCATAATAAGAGACTCTGCAGTCACCAGAAGGTAAACAAATCTGGTCATGAAGGCTAAGCAGAGAAACCAAGCTTCCCACTTCAGCTTTGTGGCTCGTCTTCATTTCCCAAAACCATTCTAAATACAGAAAAACGTGTCAAGTTACCTACATGCTGAAAAAAGAAGCCCTCAAATCTCCAAGACAAAAGAAGCTACAAATTAATTCAAGCAGCCTTGTGACTTTTCTTCCAGCCTAGCCTAGCCTAGCCTAGCCTAGCCCAGCCTAGCCTAGCCCAACACATTAATAGTTGGGTGTCTGAATATTGAAGGTTACGTGACTACACTGGGACAATAGCATAAGAAGGATGCAAGTTACAAAAACAAAGCAGTGTGCAGTAATTGGAAACAACTTAATTTTTTTAATAATGTACTTAATAGGGTCAATCGAGTGATGGAATTATAGCAGGCACAGTTTCTTGCAAGTGTTTACTTTTAACAAGTCAAGTGTTTTCATGAAGACAAATTGTGTCAGGCAGCATGTTCAGCCCACATACTTGTCTATTCCCTGAGGATATGAGGGCTGGCCTTGATATCCAAATGAGGTCAGGGGAAAATTTCCATCTCTTTGAACTACCTTGCTGCCTTTAAAAAAAAAAAAAAAAAAAAAAAAAAAAAAGAAAAAGAGGCAGACAGAATTTAAGACACAGCAGACCTTCCTGACAACTGAGGCCTGTGTGGCTTTGACTTGGGCCAGTGAAGGTCAGATGTGCAGGCCTGAAGAGTCCTCTGTGTGCAGCCTGGGGTTCCTGGTTAGAGCCGCTGAAGCTAATTTGCCAGCGAGCCGGCAACTGCCCTGCAAGTTGAGGAACGCACAGAGCGGAAACAAAGATTGCCAGAACAGACTCAGAGCTTTCAGCAGCAGCATGAGATTGCCGAGGACATAGCTCTGGATGACATACCTAGGGTTATTTTAGCAAATGAGTGTTTATAATGCAACGTAGGTGCACACACAAAGACATGGCAGCCTCAAGAAAAATGGTGTGCCTCATGTATCACAGTATGCGTGATAGGTACTATTGCAATTGTGCTCTGTATAAATGCATAAGACATAATGCAAACTATCATATATTGCTTATAAAATAGCTTAAACTTTATAATCAATGAGAAATACTTTTTCTATTCTTATTTTAACACAATCTGCATCATAATAGAGCAGTGAGGCTGCAATCAGGAAAGTGACCCTGCTGTACCAAGCAGTGAACAATCCAGGGATAATAGCTCTTTCTTGAGTTCAATTTTATGTGCCGTGAAAAGTTATAATTAGGACATAGAACCTATCAAATAAACCTGTGTTTAGAGAAAACAGTCTAAACGTATTTTCATCAAAGGTACAGGAAGCAATCGACTGCTCCTAAAACTTGCCTCATGAAGGTAGGCACCAGCTAAATGAATCTATTGTCTGTGTAATGAAGCTGTCCAACACATTCTTTGGGATAATAAAGTGGCACTCCCCAGTGCAAATCATAACACATTCTTATGTGCAATAACACAGGGACAGCTGAACTAAAACATGGCTCAGACACTAAAGCATTGGTCCTTCCCAGCCTCTTCCCTTGTTCTGGAAATCGGATTAGAGACCACTTGGTACTCCTGGGCTCCAGGCAGGTTATAGGCAGAGACCTTTCCCACTGTTGTTTGGTTTGTTTTTAATTACCTTTTTTTGCCTTTTCTTCCTCTTTTTTCAGGACCTCCAGGGCTGCTTGGGCAGAGGGAGGGAAGCAGCATCCTGAGACATTTCTTAGCAAGGAGGGGCCACGTGCTGGAATTTGGGGTGGATGGGTGCATGCAGAAGTTGCTCCTCTGTGTGTGGGTTGTTTTTTTCTTTCTTTCTGATAGACAGATTATTCTAGTCTTTTCAATGGTAATGATGTGTGCAAGGAATGATTTTGTTGTTTATTGAAGCAGTTAAGCCATAATTGCATGGAGAGGGTAAAGGAAATGGCTTTTTTCATGCACTTCTTGGTATCATTTCTATGCTAATAATACTCAGATTGCTATATTTGAGAAAGAATATATATATATATTTATATGGTGAAAAAACCCACATTAGCAGGGCAGGAAAGGTGATTAAGGACAGTGACAAAAGAAAAATGCCTTTCTTAGTCCAAGAGGGTAAGAATAGGTAAGAGAAAACAAATAGCAGGCCTAGCTGATTTCTTCCCTGGATACCTGACATGAGAAGAGTTGGCTACAGCCCAATCTATAGGCCCATTTCGTAGTTTGATCCCAAGCCAGAAAGACTTGCTGGTTTTCTGTGCTCTATTTGGTTTGCTGCCACAAAGAATACAGCAGCCAGCAAACATCCAGCAACTGTTGACTTCCTCCTCTGCAGCAGCAGTAAGCTGGTTTATGGCTGCATCAGCAGATGGAGGTTTTTTGGCATAAACATGGGGAGGTGCTTGAACTATGGAATAATATTTTCACTGTTTTGCCACACAAGCATATTTGGGGGCATATGAGGGACACGATCTGGTTATTCCTATGTCTGTGATCTACTAACTTATGCAACACCTGCTGAAAAGAAGGGTGGGATCAGATTAATTTTGCATCGGTTTAGATACCTGCCAGGTAGTCACCCTGGACTCTTTTTATACATGCTGGACAGAAATCTACACTTTTAGTGGGCAAATAGTCTTGATCTGCTTAAATGTCCCCTTGAGTCTAAGTGAATTAGTCAGTGTCTTTTTCTCTCTCAGCCTCACAGGGAGGTTAGATAGAGAAGCCCAGGCCCTGGTGTCTGTGCTGCAAACAACTTAAACGAAATCCCACAGAAGATGTCTGGACCTGACAGAAACATGATGCATCAATAAGGATTACCCCTGCAGCTATTGGTAGATTTGTCTCCATTGCTTCTGGTGGAACAGGTTACAAGTTTTACTTGTCAGGAAGTCTCTTCCTGGATCCTGGCAACAACAGCTACCCAAACAAGTTGGCGTTTAATGAGCAACCCTTTCTAATCCCTGGAAGAAAAAAAAACAACACCCAAAACCAAAACCAAACCCAAACTGTCTTGGTTTGCTAAACTTCTCTCTCTCTTTTTTTTTTTTTTTTTTTTTGCCTGCAACAAGTCTTTATTTAGATTTGCTGTCACTGTCAAGTCAGAATCTCAGTGCTCTTGATTACAAAGCTTAAGATATATTTGAAAGGAGAAAAACAAATGCACTAACACTCATGCTCAGAACATAGCTTGATCTCCTAATTCACCTTGCTTTTATATCTTTTGGGAGGGAGAAGAGAGGGAGAAGAGCTGAGCTCGACTCTCATACAAATCCCATGAAAAATACTATTTCTCCATCTTAATGCCTTAAAGAGTGACATCTTCATTTCCGTCTTTGGAGGGAATTTTGCTTCCTCTTGAATGCAAGTGTATCTCAAAGTGTGTTTCAGCCCTCTCCCCTTGTTCCTTACCTAATTATGAGGTCTTGTGGTCTTTTAGGCAGCTGCCAGGCATCCATGTGAAGGGCAATGAAATATCTTTAAGATTATTTGAAAGTGAATCTCTCGTGAATAAAGGAGGACCTCAGAGTACCGGGTTTCATATGCTGTTCTAATTAATTTTCCAGAAAGTCAGACTAATTCCATTTATAATCTTACATTATAATATTTGGCAAACCATGCGCCACATGCGCCACATTCTTCAGCAGTTCCTTGTTACAGGTCAGCAGGACTTTATACCGCTAACATGTGACACGTTAATATACAGTGCTCTTTTGGAATCATCACATCACACATGACTACACCAAATTCTAGTTTATTTGTAAACATGCACACATGCATTTAGGCTTGAAAAAGTGCCTGAGGAAATAAAGTCCCATAATATCCAGAATGTAATTTCACTCTGTATTCATCTGCAAAGGGTTTTTCCTTTTTCAGAAAGTACAGGGAAGGATCTGGGCAAGTGTAACCATCCCTTTGTTTCTACTTCAGTGTTTCGGTTTTGTCCACCTCAGAAATTATGTCAATGGGGTCACCTGTGTTTTATGATTAGAGAGGGAATGCATGTCCTTGTCTGCATCCTACACCTTACTGGAAGTGTAGGCCTCCTCATCAGGCTGGAACGGATGAATTCAGCAAGACCTTCCTTTTCTGATGTCAAGGAAAGAAAGGTCAGTGTCAGCAATTGCTGATTAAGTTTAGCAAAGTGAGGAAAGGAGATAAGCAAGATTGAGCTTTGTCATCTCTCCCTTTTTGGTTCAAGTTTTCAGTGAATAAAAAAATCATCTGTGCCGCATTAGAATTCATGTCTGTCATGAGATATTTCAGAGACAGTAACCTCTGACTGGCTCAAGCTGATGTAAGTGTTGAAAATCCACCTCTCCTTACAGGCAGTTCAGCAAAGACAAATGAACATTGATGAGACTGGAAGATTATTGGACCGGAGAAAGTCATAGAGAAACTTTTCCCTGGAATTTGGCTCCAGAGACTGGAGCATCTCTGCTGTAGTGAAAGGCTGAGGGAGCTGGGGCTGTTCAGCCTGAGGGGGAGCAGCCTGAGAGGGGCCCTCATCAGTGCTTAGAAATATCTCAAGGGCGGGTGTCGAGAGGAAGGGGCCAGACTCTTTTCCATGGTGCCCAACAACGGGACAAGGGGCAACGGGCACAAACTGGAACACAGGAAGCTCTGTCTGAAGATGAGGAAAAACTTCTTCCCTGTGAGGGTGGCAGAGCCCTGGCACAGGCTGCCCAGAGAGGCTGCGGGGTCTCCTGCTCTGGAGATACTCAAACCCACCTGGACGTGTTCCTGTGCAACCTGCTCTGGGTGACCCTGCTCTAGCAGGGACACATACACTAGATGATCTCCAGAGATCCTTTCCAACACCTACTGTTCCGTGACTCTGCCATTTAGTAATAGTAAAGGATTCGTAAGGATGCTGAGGTTTTTGACTACTACTTCTCTACTACCTTCCATGAACAGCACATGAAAATGCTACAGAGAAAGATTTAATTGAGGATTGCCAGAAGTCCAGGCTTTGTTTTATTTAATGTTATTTTGCCATTACCAGGGACAGAAGGCCTGGTTATTTCATTCAGGAAAGTGCCACACATTTTTTGAGGAGTGTGAAAAGTCAAGTAGATCCCTTAAAGAATGAAGGTTTGGGGGG
>JMFS01124200.1:0-29943 GCA_000699545.1 Podiceps cristatus | reverse complement strand
CCTTCCCCTTCCCCTTCCCCTTCCCGCATTTAACAAACTTTGAAGACTTCTCAGTATCACAGCTTATGTTGGGTAGAAAAGAAAGCAGGGAAGATGAGCAGGCTCTAAAATCTGTAATACCTGGAAATAGTTAGATGTGAACCTGTCCACAAAACTGTTTTGCTATTTTTGATGATGAGACACATTCAGTGCATTTCTTTGTCTCCTATTTTGGTAGGTGGTTCCTGAAAGCAATGACCACAATAGTACTGACTGCTGTAAAAGACAGATTTTTTTCTTAAAAATATAAGACCTATGAATTAGTTCCTGAAGAATGTTCAGGAACAATTACTTTTATTGTGTGGGTAGCTGTCTTTTAGGATTTGGCTCAGACATACAGATTTGTTTCATATTAATCCCCAAATAACCTTCAGATGCTAAAAGCTTTTGGCTACTGCTTACCTAAGGGGAGGTAATAAACTTTGGGGAAGGATGTGTCACTCCAGGTACACTGTCTTGGCAGAAGGTAGTTTGTTGTCCCAAACACAAAAAAATGTTGAAGGCAGAAATAGGATGAAAACATGACTCCCCCAGACACTCAGCAGAAGCTCTCTCTTTGAAAATCAGCTCACACAAAGTTAACTATGTCTAAGGTACCTTAGAGAAGATGTCCATAATTTAAACCCCCAAATGTTTATCTGTAATTTTTCACAGCTCAGCACCTCCAGTTGTGCAAACAAGCTGTGCACAAATAAATCATCTGGCTATTGCCCTTGGGAGAGGAGTGGAGAATGGCAAGTAGGCTTGCAAGGCCAGCATTCACTGGTGATGAAGCTGGCCCTCTTTGTTTAAAAAGCCTCCTCTCTGTTCAGACTCAGTGATGGCAATTAGCTAGTTGTTATTTGTCAGTGCAGAGTGAACAGTTATAATTGTGCTATTGCTGTTTCCTCAATTTCCTTCCTAAGTAATAATTTTGGCAACTGTGTGGGGAAATGTTTTTTTGCAGACTTGAAAATGCCGTTACAGATGAAAGCATCTTGCATTTATTCCAGCGGTGACAGTAAGAAAAAGATGGCTTGCTTCCAAACAATTTGCCAAACATAACACATTTGATTTGTCCCATCTTTTTCTTTTTCCCCTCTTCTTTTTGTAATCACAGCACTTCATCCCTGCAGACTCCTCCACCTAATGTTGTTGGATGATCTTTGTCAGCAATGTTTTTGAGATAAGAGTCTGTGAGCCTGCCTTTTGCACAATAGCTCAGACACAATTTTCAAAAATACTGTTCCACTTTTTAGATATCTTACATTCATTGTTGAATTTGTTCTTGGACTGATTCTTAGGAAACCCTGGTCCCCCAAAATATTGATGAATGCACTTAATTTTTCTCTCAGAAAAAATGTGGTTGGTAGCACAGATTAGCTGTGCAAATTTAGGCATATGTGAGGTTATGTAAAGTGAGGCATGGGCATATGTTTGCAGGACTGGAGCTCTGTTTTGTGCTAGAGGCATGGTATGAATAAGATTGAAAATCTGGACAGTTATAAACACACACAAAGCTGGGGCTTATTAGGGTAAAGGGTGTATTTTTCTATTAGTTGTGTGTGTGAGACATATCTTAAGTGTAGTAAACTAGAACTGGGAAAAGCAATGACCATTACTTTTTTGTCCTAGGAAGTATACTTTCCTAACTTGAAGTAAACTGTAGGTCATGCTCATTAAGAACAAGAAATGATATGTCTATGCATATCAATATAAACCAGCCTCTAAACTGAGCATCAATAAGAAATTTCCTTTTTTTTTTTTTTTTTCTTACAAATTCAAGTTTTAGTTCTCTTCTTTTTATTGCTTGATGATATGTAATAAAGATTATATCAAAATCATGAGCAAATAAACTCTTAACTTTCTTCAAGGATACTTCCCTACTACTTCCACTGTGACAGGCAGCAGTAAAAGATAGAGTACATAGAACACTTTGTTCTTTTGGGCCACTAACAAGTCTTTGGGAGGTGAGGTATTGAACATGACTACAATAATTCTAAACCAACCCTATAAGCCATCAAATCACATCAAACTCAGCTATACAGAAATACCCTAAAGGTATGTGTGACATTTTCATTCTCTACTGTCTAAATCCTCACACATATCAGCTTGTCAAAGAAGAGAATAATTGGAGATTATCTTCTAATAGGTACAACTGCACCCACAGAACTAAGAATAAAGGGAATGGTTTACTTTTTGATTTCAGTATATTGATTGATTTTTTTTCTTCTTTCTTTTCCTTGCTCACTTCATCAGAACTGTAGGGTTTGGGGGAGTTAGTTTATATACAGTTGTGGTGTTTTTTTTTGTTTGTTTGTTTTTTGTTTTTTTTTTTTCTGATGGAGTGAGAGCGGAAGGGAAAAGACCATTTTTTCCCCACCAAATACCCTGTCCTCAGCACCAAGTCAGACAGTGGGGTACAGTTATGCTAAGGCATGACTCACAGGACTGTTTCTCCTAACAGTGTAACCAGGTTGAAGCGTGTTCTTTCAGGCCCAACCCTACTGTTGATGTTTGGAAAATGTAAGGTCTCTAGATTGAGGCCTTGTCAGTGTTAACAACATGCTTCCAGAAAGTCATTAGGACAACATTCCTGTTCTTAACAACAAATTTCTCTTCATAAAAGTAGTTAGAGTGGGACTGGACTCAAGACTGGAACCTATCCCAATATTTGTAGTTGAAAAACTACACTTAGTGTCCTGTGGGTTTAAAGAGTGGAAGAGTTCAGCATGGCCTTCTTTTGATTTACAATCTATCTGGGACAGCTGCAAAGACCAGAGAGGAACAATGAGATTAAAATTAAGGTAACAAGCAAAGTAGAAAGCGAAAAGAAAGAAAAATACAGCCACAAGCACTGTTAAAATACAAAATAAGACACACTTAAAAATTTGCATATCACAGCAAGTTTGTTTGCTGTTCCCAGCTCTCCTTTTACCTTTTGAAGATCTATTTTCCCACTGCTGTGACCGTCTGTAGTATACAGCAGAACCTACTACAGACACCTGTCATTGCTAATATGGCTTGATTGGTAGATGGATTCCAAGCTACGACCAAAATCCATCCGTATGTCAAAGCATCAGGCATAAGTTATTTGATATGGCTTGTAGTGAACTGGATCCCTGTGATGGGACAGAGACATTTTCCATGCAGTGCACCTTCCCAGCATTATCACTTTACAGCAGTTAATGCATAATATGGCCATATGTTGTGTCTTACTGAATCAAGGTAAATTGGAATGCAACATGCAGCAATCATAATTTTGCGTTATACAGCTACAATATAGATAAAATTACTACCAGCTTACACTCAAGCATGAATTGTAGAGGTGCCAGGTTCAGTCTAACTATGAGAGACAAGACAGGCATTCACCAGTTTCAGAGATTTTAATGCCTTGTCTGTTTCTTTTGAGACAAAAAAAAAAAAAAAAAAAAAAAAAAAAAAAAAAAAAGGTACTAGAGCAGATTTCTAAGCTCAGATTTTATGGGATCAAAATGTGGTCTGTGTTACAAATTCTTCACCATCTTCCAGCTCTGTTCAGACAACTCTGATTTCAAATACATTTAAGATTTTAAGTATGAAAAAAATCATTCAAATATATCTCATAAAACCGTGAAAAATTAAATGGTTTTTATCCAGTAGGTTGCTCCTTTGTTGCTTAATCAGTACAGTTTGACTGAAGCTGGTAGAGTGATTCAGATTTCTCTGACATGCATAAGCAAGGTCATTTCTGTAATTACTCATGATTAAGTCATTTTAGTGATGCCTCCTTATCCTTAGAATTGCTTCCCTGAATTGGTTCGATTGGCATTGACTTCTCACAGATTGCAGGTTGTCTTAAAAATCTTTGTATTATAAAGAAGCCCTTACTATGAACTCTTATAGATTCTTTATCTTCTATTATTATACTGCAATGTA
The DNA here is from genome assembly GCA_000699545.1 of Podiceps cristatus. Classification (NCBI taxonomy): domain Eukaryota; kingdom Metazoa; phylum Chordata; class Aves; order Podicipediformes; family Podicipedidae; genus Podiceps; species Podiceps cristatus. The sequence continues at coordinate 26,007 of JMFS01124200.1, read as the reverse complement.
TATTTCCTTAAGAAGAAAACCAACAATGCAACATTTAACTAGATTTAACTGGATCATCATAACAATCATGTGCCTCAGCTGAACAACCGAATTTATCTTATTATTGTTGGTTTTGTTTATTTTATTTAGCATTTCCATCACCTGGACCTGCCTGTCTGTTGCCATTAGGGTAAAATCACCACCAAAATCAGTCCCCTCAATCCTTTAATTGGCTTTAAAAGGCCAGCATTTCACTTTTGAGACTAAATTCAAAATTTAACACTGAAAATATCTTTAATTTACGAGTCAATTTGCTCACATAAATACTCCCATTGAGTTCAAAAGGACTGAACTCAGTCATCTGAATTTATCCTCATGCATGAGCATTTGCAGGTAGTATTCCTGAGAATATATGCCATTTCTGAACATGGCTAGAATTTCTGTAAAGTGTCTAATGCATTGCTAGAGACTATGCACTAATTCAGTAACAACAGTTGTCATAACACATAGAGATTTAAGGTGTACAGAGTGGAGAAGAATGGGCTGGGTAGTTGATACTTAGTTTTGCCATCTCTGTGCAAATACATCTCACCTACAGAATTTGAAAAAGTGTATGTGCATCTGCCTATGAGGTAAAGTGTATTCTGCTCAGAAATGAAGCTAAACCGAGAGATGTCAAAAAATGCCAAAAGCTTATGAAATTCACTGAATCTTCAATATCATATTTGAACATTTCTTTTTCCCTATCCTTTATTAACCACCTGAGCCATAAGAAGTACTTATTGAAGCTAAAAAACCCAACCCAAACCAAAAAAATGGGACCTCTTGCTCCAGAGGGAAAATCTATATGCAGCATTCACTCCATTTTTTGGCAGAGTGAGAGATGCAGGAGAAGGGATTGCCATAGGGCAGGTTTACTTCCTTACTACTCATCCTGTCACTGCTCTTAAATACTTTTGCTGCCTTGCTGGCTACAAACATAGACTAGCTGCATCCACACAGCATGCGGCATCTGAACTACAGTGCCTCTGGGTTAGTAGCATGCCAATCAACAAACTGGTTATTGTTTTCCAATGTTTTAAACAAACCAAAGGGGAATTCTAGCATACTCATTTTACTGAGAGGTCAGATGCTCAGTCCATGTATGAATTTGATGGAGCTTTTCTGGCATACGTTATCTGAGGCTTTAGACCATTATTTCTAAAATATTAGAGCAGAACTTGAGCTAGTGTAAATCAGAACAATGTCACTGACTTCAGCAGAAGCACTCCAGTTTTTGTTGGCTGAAAATATTGGTCTTTATGTAAATACAGAGCACTTGATTTATTTCTGTATCGCACTGGTTTTCCATGTGGAATTAAATTGTTTTAAATTAAAGCTGCTCTGTTACAAAGGTAGCGCAGCAGAGAGTGATGAATCAGATCCCGACCACCCAAGAGGGATCTCATCAGCTTGTCAGAGAAAGTCTTTTCTTATATGAGTGCTCATTATAGCACACTCCCTATGGCCATACTGAGAATGAAATGTTCTGTGACACCGGCACACTCTGATCATGAAGCGCCTTGATCTGCTGGAGCATGGCTCCTATGCAGGTGGAATTGGCCACGGGTGCCATTCCATCCTACGCTGTTCCCTGAGGCCTCCCCTCTGAGAACACCAGGCACAGGAACCCCATCAGCACCTGCACGGCAGGCTGCCAGCATGCTCATGGAAAACTTGAAGTCATGCTCATTTCCAGGAGTGCTCTTAAGGATACCTCTTATCCACAAGCCTTGCCATAGCACTTATTTTTCATCCTCCTTGTCTGCTCCACGTGCAATCCTTGTATGTACATACCATACAACTCCATAAGAAGGAGGTGCCAGCTGTCTTTGTTGCTCTTATAACTTACTCCAAAGCTTAGCCAAGGTGAAAGCCCCAGCTGGCTCAGCTCCCCACCAACCTCAGCCTGGGATGAGATGTTCTCTGAAATTCCCGGGGCTTGGCTGGGTGGCCAGGGGCACTGCCTCTGCGTCCTCACCTCTGAAGACTACAACGTTATGTATGAACATCACCGGGTTGCATTCAGGGCACCCAGAAGGATGCTGCAAAGGAGGGAAAGTGTTGCTGGGACACCATTTGGCATTAGGGGTATTAGCAGAGGCACAGTGACAACAAGGTGTGGATGAAGGCAGTCTTCTCTCAGTGTAATGCTTACTTCTCCCCTGCTGAGCCATTTCCCTCCTTATCCACTGCTCTCGTCCCGAGACAGGCTGAAAGGCCACCGGCGCATCTTCCCCCCAGCCCTGCTGATCTGGAGCTGCTGTTTGAAGCTACACTGAAACCAACATCATAGCAGCTTGCAGGAGGCTTAAATTGATAACGATCAGAAACCAGTTCATGACAAGGAGTTACAAGGTGAGGTTTGCGTCACTCCTGCGACCCATCCGTGTTTGTACAATGTTTTTTTTTGCAGTTCAGCCAAATGAGAAACATGGCTTAGATAGTTCATGCAGTTGTTGCTTATTTATAGAAGGTGGGATTTTTTCTTTTAATTGATGTTTTTAGGTACATTTGATACATGAAAAAAAAATGCCTGAAGTATTTAATATTGTTTGTCTTGTGACCTGTGATGTTTGTACTTTTAATCTGTATTTAAAATTTGCCCTCCCTATTGATTAGGGGCCCCATCTGTCAGTCAGTCTGCTCTGAAAATCCCATTGATTTCAAAGGGATTTGGCCAAGCAGAATGATAGCTCTAAAAACCAATTTTCAGTGGCTGACGAAAGTTAGATAAAGTTGGATATTGTGTGATTTCCAGTACAAATGATGTGATTCTTATGGTTCTGACTGGATAAAACAAAGGGTGAAATTAAACTGACAATGAAAATAAGGGGAATAATATCTATCTGTGACCTTGTAACTAAAGCAGAGTCCTTTATAGTCACCTGTTAGGGTATATGTGCTTGGTCTAGGAACATACTTTTTCTATGCCATAGGAGCCTTAGGCTGAATACTTGATCCCCTAACTCAGTGTGACAGTCCAGGGAACCTCTGAATGTGCAAAGAGCTCAGAATTCAATATTTCTGTGCACTTGCTTGGTGCAAGTATTCTCCTTCCTCAAATTAAAAGATTTGATACCAGAACATTTTATTATTTCTGCATTTTTTTTTTTTTTAATTAAGAAGAACAGACTGAAAAATGCAGTTGTCATGAAACAATCTCTTCAAAATTTTATTAACAAAAAGACCAGCACAGAAGAACACCTCATAGGTACTATTTCAATATATATAACTATGGATTAATTAATTTTTTTAAACACAAGATCCTTTTTATTTGAGTGGGGTTCTTTTTCCCCTCATCAAAATAATCTTGGCTTCAATCTATGCTCATCCCAAGAGATCCCCTCATACTTTCCATTATTGTGCCAAGGGATAAGAAAGTGTCTTATAGAGAAATGCATCTGGCATTGATCTGCGTTAGGTTGTTTTTTGAGCCAGTGGTAATGCAATGACAAGCTTTTTAGAGAGATGATGAATGCAATGTAATGTCTTTGAACATGAATTTTTTGTGTGGAACCTAATTAACAAACCTGAACTACTTCTATTCAAATACTCTGGAAAGATAACAGCAGTCACAAATGTTAAATATCTGTTTTGCTTTTCTTTGCTTACTCATGCATTTATTCAACACTTGCTATAGCAGTTTATCTAAAATTAGGTCCAAAGTAATTTAGGCAGCCATACCTTATGTGAGAGATTCTCTAGAAGACTTTAAATCATAGTGACAGCCATTAGAAATTGCTTAAAGGAAAAACATTTCTGAACAATTTTAAGCCCAACAATGGAACTTTTTAAAAGATTAAAAAAACCCACTTTGTGCACAGATATTTGAATGGTCCTTGCTTTCAGGAAATTGCAGTATATAAAGCTGAAGACCCTGTAAAACTCCTGTATTGCATATAAGTACCCTTGCTTGCACTTTAAGTAAAACTGAACTTGTCAGCAGATAATTTAAGTAATTTGGAGTTTCCCAAATCTTGACCTCTTCAACTCTGTGTTCAGTACTACTCAGAAATAATTCAGTAGCTAAGGATGTGATGCACAGGTTACTCTGAGTTTAGGTTTTAGACATCAGTCTTTCAGCACCCTTTATATACACTAGGAAAGGCAGGCTTCTCTGGGGTGACCTAAGTACCTCAGTTGGCAAGTACTGGTTGGAGATCCACAGCTTCTGAGGGAGAAAATTAGACTTTTGAGTTTCTGTTTCATCATCAAAGTGATCAGAGCTAGAAGTGCAGGACTCCAGCCAGAACAACCGAGCAAATAAGAAGTTTCACATTTGTTCTTATGGCAGAATTTCTGCGTTTTATGCATTCTTGTCACCTGTTTTCTTTGTCTACCCCTCATCTGCAGGAGGTGGGGACAATGGTTGCACATCATGGGTTCTGGGAGGGTTTTATGCTTGCAGTGCGTCCCTCCGGTTCCATTTTGAGGAAGCCTGACAATTACATCAGGGATCTGCATTTCTTCTCCGGGTATTGTATGCATATATTTTGAGTCTTTTGAATTCTTTTATTGCAGTTACAATAAAATAATTATAGTTCATCTTTAATGTCTTTGATTTTGTATTCATTGCTAAAATTGCTACATTGCAGACAATTAGAAAAACCCCTATTTATTATATTTTTATGATGTTTTAATATTACAAATATAAACCTTATTGAAAGACAAGGATTTAAGTTGAAACTTAAAAGCAATTCTGTTCTCTCTTCAGAGTATTAATTTGATTTCCCAATTCTGGTCTAGTGAACAAGGAAGGCACAGACTAGAAGTTCTGCACAAGGCCAGGTCACCCATCAGTATACACATAGAATAATGGAATCATAGAATCATAGAATCCCTTGGTTGGAAAGGACCTTTAAGATCATCGAGTCCAACTGTGCCAGACCACCACTAAACCATGTCCCTAAGCACCACATCTACACATCTTTTAAATACCTCCAGGGATGGTGACTCAGCCACCTCCCTGGGCAGCCTGTTCCAGTGCCCGACAACCCTTTATACCTTTATACCCTTTATACCCTGAAAACAACAACTTTACTGAAAGTGAAAAAATGTTTCCTAATATTCAGTCTAAACTTTCCCTGTACATTGGTATAACCACCATCACACAAGAAGATAATGCAGTCAGAAAAATGTTCTTAGGGAGTGATAACTGAGATCTGTGAGTCTAAACTTGTGTTGATGAATAAACTTATGCATAAATGAGGGTGGCCCTTGTGAGGCAGGGAGACATCTTGGTGTCCCAGGCTTCTAGGCTGCAGGACTTCTTCACATCAAAATGCTCTGAGTTTCTTAAGGAGCACATACTCTCACAACTTGGCCTTCTAGAGGAAAGAAGTGTACACACAAAATACGTATGCGGTGTATACATAATACATAATACAGTATGCACCTGTATTTTCAGCCAGTCTTTGAGACCTTATGTCTTTGAGGTCTCTGAGACGTTGCATGCATTTGAGTCTGTACAGAGCTTTGCTTGATCCCTGCATTGCTCTGCTTAGACCTTTCCCTTGGTAACACCTAGTCCACATGCTACTCTTCTGCTTGGACTTCTTCACCTTGTCTCTGTTCTTCCCATTTTGCTCTTACCTCAGGCACTGGTGTCTAACCATTTTAACAAAAAGGGGCAGCTTGATGGGAAAAAAGTCCACATTTTAGATGTATGAACACATATTGTCAGATGGCTCTGTCATGACACATTTAACCTGTTGGACCTTTGTGTTTGTTGCTTTCATTATGCTTAAAAGGAATTCACAATACTCCTACTTTTAATAGTGCTGGTCTAAATTTTACCTTTTCTAAATAACATCAGGGCTTTGAGAATTTAGATTCAAGAGGTACTGTCCTATAACTTACCAGGACCAAATGCAGATCTGAGCTAGTAGAGCAGACTTTTAAGAATCCTTCAAGTAATTTTGATAGTTTTTCTTCCATTTGACTGTGTCTGTCTTGGACCTGAAAGAATAGCTTTGCAAAGTGTTAAATTATGAAGCTTTGCAAAGAGTTAAAACTGGCTTCTTATATGTCATTACTGTGGCTCGTGTGTCATATCTTGCAAATATTGATTTGTACATGAAATTAAATTTGTAATGGTTGTGGGTTTTATTCCTTATCCTTCTACTAAGTGGGAATCATAATCCAAAATCAATATGTATTTTCCAGCACATAGAAAAATGTCTGTGCGAACTGTGGACCATTTAGAAAGTTTTCTTGTTCTTATATATAATATGTATAACATTTTTGAGTCTTATTCTGATGTGAATGCAATTTTATAAAAGTGTCAGTATTATGTTAGCCTTTTATTTATATAACTTCTTGACTTACTAAGAATATGCTTTTTCCTTTGTGTGATGTATTGAAGCCTACCTGAAAGCACGAATCCTTTAGGTGAGACCTCAACTACGTCTGCCAGCTCTTACTCATTATTAGATTATTATAGTATATGCTGGGAAGATAAACCAAGCACAAATAATTGTTACAGGGTAGCTTTAGCCAGAACCTCTGAACTACATCTGCCCACCTTTAATGGTTTAGGTGTGCATGGGAAAGAAACCAAGAAACACAAAGGCATTCTTAAGAATGCTACATCCTTGTAAGACATTTAGGGTGAGGTATCCGAAGGTGAGAGGAACAGATGTAGAAACAGCTAGCTGGCTTTAAATATGGAGAAAGTCAGAGATATTTTTCCTGGGGTGACAGACCAGCAAGGCCCTTGGAAAGTTATCCTGACCATCTAAGTTGGAAAACATTAAGGAGGTAAAGCTCCTCATTAGGAGCCTGCCAGGAGCCCAGCACACCGTAGAAGGCTGAGCCCAAGGTGGAAGCACTGTGTGAAAGCCAGGACACCAGCCAGGGCTCCAGCACTTCGTCCAGCTGGGAGGAGTCCTGCTGCCCCGAGGCTGATGTGATGCTCAAGCAGGACCTGAGGCCACGGCCGGCGAGGATCTATCAGTATGACGTATGCAGAAGCGTGTGTGTTGTAGAACAGAAATTGCTACCCACCCACTATACTCGTACTGGTTAGTAAATAAATTTTAAATTTTATGGGACTGTGATTAAATTTTATGGGACTGCAATGTGGCTTTGTCCTTGTGGCTACCCCACCCCTAAATTCTGCTGTGACATCTTTGCTGTTCTGTAGTTTCACTTAATCCTGCTTTTCTTTGTCATTTTTGCTTTCTGTCTTCTCAGCCTTCTGCCTCTGCAGTATAACCTCTCTCAGTGAGATTTAGGATCTGTTACACTTTCAACCCTGCAATATGTGCTCCATCTCCTACAATTCAAATTCTGTCTTTTCAAGATTTTGTTTTGCCTTTATTTTCCCTCAATAGAAAGAATTCCTCTTGCGATTTATCTGAACATTTCCTGTCCACACCTGTAAATAAGACCATGGCTTAACTTCACAATCTGCAAGAAATTTTCCCCCCTCTAACATTATAATCTAATCTGTTTTTTATGCAACCTGACATCATCATATTCTTTTTCTTAATCTGATCCAAGATGTAAATTTAATGTTCTTCCTTTTTTTTTTTTTTTTTTTTTTTTTCCCTTTTTTCCCTTAATTGTGCATTTCTTACAGGTTTTGACAGGTTTCTGATACCTGTTAGAGTCCAATCTCAGGTTAAGGATTCATCAAAGCTTTCAGAACAGTTTATTTTTCGTTATTCTTAAATTTCAGTAACATGATATGTTAACTAGCTTGCTCTTTCTCATTTAGCTGTTGAGTCTTAAATTAATCTCATACTCTGCAATATTAAAATGAGAAAACTTGCCTTATTTCATTTTCCTTTTCAGGATTTCCCCTTGGCTTCACAAAGATACAATTATCTTGCTTGAACCTTTTCAGTCATCTGCTGTACTCCTGGAGAGTTTCAGCCTCTTTAGATTTTTAAATTCATGCTCCACATTGTCCAATTATTCCTCTTCTCTTCCACTGTTTCTCAAGTCACTCTTTTTTTTTCAGCCTGCACTCCTGATACCATGCTGTAATTATAGACAGTGACTGGAGAGAATTCTGTCTCAGAGATTATACTCTGATGAGTTTCTACTGTAATAATTCTACTTAATGGATATCGGTCAAATATCAAGTGTCCCCGAACTACCAAAGATTTCTCCAGCATCTAGATCTGATTTAATAACTTGGGTTAATTCTTACAGTTTTCTCACAACCTTTTAAAATTACCTACACTGCTTACTAACCAAATCCTATAAATATCTAATGTAGTTACAGTTAATTGGTAGGAGCTGATAACATGGACTCACTCTTTTCTTTTAATGTCATATCTGCAGGTGGTGATACAGCTGCCTCCCTTTAATCCTACTCTGTTAAGCCTACTGGGAAAAGTCACCCAGCTCCAGAGAGACTTTGTTTCAATCCCCTCCTTATCTGAGGATTTTCAGACTTTTGTCTTCTGATGCTGGGGAGAATGCTGACAAGATCAGCCCCATTATCTTGGCCTCAGCATCATGATAAGAGACAAAACTGGAGTTTAGTTAAGAAGACTGCAAAATCATGGTCACCTTTCTCTACAGGCACACACTTTACTGGCTAGTATCAAGACGTGCTGATGTGGTAAGACATACTCAGTATATATATAGTAGTAGTAGAAGATAAAGATATGAATGTAAAGGAAAAAGTTTGAGAAAGTGTATTTTTGCAGGCACTTATGGTAAGGAGCTGATGCTTGAATTGGTTAGGTACCTTGTCTTCCATTGGAACAGTTGCACAAATATTTGCTGTTCATTACAATTAATTTAGTTTGAAGAAAATAACTCTCAATGAGTACATTTCTCCTACCTACTTTGGATGTAGGAAATATTTTTTTTAAACAATAAAGACCAGTGTAAGTAAAACAGTTGTCATCTTTTTGAATTCAAAACTTCCAAAGATAATTCACATATAGACAGATTCATGGTGCTGAAAGTACCAAAACATTCTTCCTTACATCGATTTTACAAGAAACAGTGTAACAATTATGCTATAATTGCTAGATAAACTGAACATTTATGTGTATGTAATTATATCGTAATTTTTAGCTAGATGCCTATATAGAATCTAAAGTGATATTATATGCAATTAGATAATTTATTCTACAATTACCTCACAGATTTATATAGCCAGTGAAGTGTCAGTGTAGAAATTACCAATGTAGATGTTTTAAAAAAACCCCAAACCTCTAGAAAATTATATAACAGTCAAGAAGGGTAAAAATGGCCTTTGAAAACTGAAGTTGAACTTTTCCTTTACTTTTGCAAACTGTTTTTTATCAAGGATATTTTTTCTTAAAGTGCTGAAATATAAGTGGAAAGAACACTAAAGTAACAAGGGAGTCCATATAAAGAAACAGTAAAATACACACATATTCACTTGGCAATACAAAAAGGAGCACGTGAGAACTGAATAGAGCCAGGTCTATTAGGCTGTGCAATTTTTCCCCAGTGAGTATATAGTCCATTTAAAATTAAATTTATCTATGGCAGTAGAAACCTTTCTGTAGGCAAAAATTTTAAGTGTTATGTGGAAAAAACAGACAAATAGGTTTTTTTTCCATCTTCAAATTAAGTAGAACAATGTTGTCCCTCATACAACCCTGTAATGGATGAGATGGTGAGCAGTGTTGTCACTTCACATTAGGACTGTGATTCTGTGAATATCAATTTGTGAAGTTTGAATTCTTGGTTACATTTGGTAAAACAACATAGTTTCGCAATGTTACATACTTAATTAGGAGGTGCAGTTATAGCAATATTAGTATTTCTTTCCTTTCTTTTGAGAAGAAATCTGAGGGGGTCAGTATACTAACTCTGCAGTCCTGTCAGCATCAGCTTAACTAACCAGTTATCCTCTACAGGGAAGTGGAAATTCTCCACTGTTATGTTTACTCTGTGGTTTCTTGCATTTCCTCTAGCTTGTCTGGGTTGCATCCCAAACAAGCTGCTTATGAAATGTAGGGGACTGACCATAGGAAAAGTGATCTTACTGCCTGGACTTAAATTTCTGCTAAGGGTAGTAAAGAATAAGGCTTCGCTGTTGTTTTGCTTTTATCCACAGTTTTCACACACTGTTCTGCCTTCTTCCCTCTTGCTGTTGACATGAGGAAAGCAGAGAGGAAAAGACTCCCTCTTCTCAATGTAGCAAAAAGATACAAAATTCTTGCAAGTTAATCTCCTAAAAGGAAACAATTCCTGCCTCCTTGACTCTTCAACTTATGCTAATATCAGAAGTTCTGAAGCTTGAGGTATTACATTCAGTGTAAACTAGGACTCTTCCTTCAGGGAAAGTCACAGTTGATTGAAAACAACAGCACAATTTAAAATGCCAAAGTAAAGGCCTTTTGCTTTCATTTTCAAATACACTTCTGAGGAAAGAGAATTTGATTTAGAAACAGATTTTTTTAAACTTATTACAGTTTATATGTTTGCAGTCGGTTAACTTTGCATGGACAAAATGCATTGAATGTTTTCCTTCAGCTTTCTAAATTCAGTTTGAATGTTAAAAAATAACATGTGCTCTAGACTTAAAATGTCTAATATGAAGTCGCTTCAAATAAAAGTACAAAACCACCAGGGATAAACCAGATTTATTTCTAACTCCGACAGCTGGAAAACAAAGTACAACCAATGCAAAATGTTTTCAAGAAGTAAGTAAAAGAAATGGACCTCTGAGCTGGTTAAAACTAGGGAGCTACAATTCCCTAGCTCAGCTCTCAATTTCAGATTTTTCTATATATTTTCTTTTTATTAATTCCCATGTTCTTCAAGTTCATTCTGATTTGTGGGAAGTTTCCATTTGTAGGTACTGTGTGTAATGGATGAGATGGTGAGCAGTGTTGTCACTTCAAAAAAATGATGGATTAAGGGACAGAGGGTAGGGATCTGGAAGATATTAAATGGATCAGTAGACAAATTCTTCTCTCCTTAATCAGCAGTATTTACACTGAAAACAAAGGGAGTTTTGTGACAAAGGGACTGAGGTTACATGGTCTGGCCAAAGCCATACTCTAAGTGCATCCTTTAAATCTTTTAATTAGCTGGAGGAAGTTCAGAGCTTTTTCTCTATTGTTACCTTCTATAAGCAAACATGGAACAAAGGCCTTTGATTTAAACAGATACTAGATCTCGATTTAAAGATGTGACTACCTGCTAAAAGGCAAAATTTTGAGGTATCATTAGGTAATACCAGCCAAGAAAATTCCTCCCAGGGACAAGATATGTTAGAACCAGGTGATGACCTATGATGACCAGATATTGTAAAGTGCTCTTTATTTTCTCCTAGAAATCAGTCTGTGATTGCATTAGTGTCACAGTCGTGCAGAGAGACAGACTATTATTCTATAATTCTTATTAATGAGTAGCATTCTCTATAGTTTAATATCTTGCTCTAATTATTTTAAGAAAACTAAGACATGCATTGGCCAGTCAGATTACTTACCTTATTTCTCATCAGCCTCTGCACCTCAGAAGATACGGACAGAATAATACTGTTACAGTGGTTATTTCTGAGTCAGAAGGAGGGTGTAGTCAAAAAGTAAGCACCTTATCTTCATAGCTAGAAAGGTGGGTAAATACATCTTTCCCCCCCCCCCCTCTTTGTTTTTTTTTTTTTTTTTTTTCCCCCCTCATGCTTAAAGGCTCAGTCTGGCTTTAAAACTGTTTGTAGTAAGACTGAAATAGTTCTCACTAGTCTATGCTATTTTCTTGTCCTCAAAAGGCTGCACATAGCTGCCTTTTGCTATCTCTGTTGGTTCTAATCCACCATCTCACAAAAGATGTGTAAGCTGGTGAGATCCAAGAGCCAGAAATATTCAGTATCATCAAACCAAAAGGTAAAAGAGCTCTCTCTGATCAAAAAGACATTGGTTTTTAAGCTGGAAAGAAATTCTACACTGTATGGGAGGAAAATCTGCACCACTACCTTGGAAAATCCCTACGGACACTTCAGTCCTCAATTTCACATTAGGGGCTGTTGGTATTTCTTCTTATCTCCCCAAATTCAGATTTGGCTCTGATAAAAGATTTAGTGACATGGATAAAAGATAGCATTTTCATGCCATATGAATGTAGGTAGAGCTGGCTGAGGGTGATAGCAGAGCCATAGGCCATTTCTTGGTCATGTCCAATGGTCTGCTGCAAATCATGCATATAGCAGATGCTATAGGGCTTGTGCTGTTTGGAATAGCTGTCTGGCTGCAAGGGAACAGAGGGATATCCCAGAAGCAATATGTTTTGATCCTGCTTTTCCCTTTCCCCTCTATGGCAGAAAAACAGCCCTTGTAGGAGTCTTCCCTCTGCCTCTTCTCTTCCTATGGTGAGCTCAGACCTGGTCCTTTATCCTTGAAGTAACAAGACTGAGGAGCTCTCAGGAGGCCCTGAGCTCATCTTTGAAAATAATATGTATATAAACAGTAACTTCTAGGGATAAAATCTAAGACGACTTCTTGTCTACAGAGAGCTCAACAGCTCAAAAAAGCTATTCAGACACAGCAAGAACAACAGTAATTTTTGAAATATTTTATTTTTATGTAGGAATCAGAGAAGACTCCGAATTGCAACAAGGGACCCAGGTCTTTATGTTAAATTTCTGAACTTCTGTGCTCTTTGGTGGCTGAATTTTGATATAGTTCACAATCAGCAGACAGAGAGTGGTGAGCCATGGCATTTGGACATAAAGACATAGAGCAGATACAGACAAATCCAAAATGCAGAAAATTTAATTAGAAAGGAAATTCCCACAAGAGAGTTTTAAAATCATATTTCCTTAAGATTTTGATACTGGCTTGAACCAATTGTGGCTATGTAGCTGCCCAGAGCTTGCTGCCAAAATGGTTTAGTTTCAGACTACAGGGGAACAATTCTGTGTAAAAAGAAAAAGCAATTTTATTACATACTGTTGAACTGTTACAGCCAGACTGAATGTTGATTAATTGTCCAAAATATTTTTTTTTTCTGTCTCTCCCATAAAACTATTTTTTCAGCACATTATAGTTGGCAGAAAGACGGAGGATCAGCCTGCCGGATGGAGTGACCACAGACATTGACAGGTTCACATTTCTTCACTGGCATGACAAAATCAATATGCTATTTCCTATTCTTAAATATGACCCAGAAAAGGCAATGTATTATCAAGAAACTTCCAGATGCAGAGGAAAGTAAATAAAACAATCCTGCTGTATTTCACGATCCATAACCTACAATCATATCAGGGAACGTCCGGCGCATTGCCGCGCAGAGATGGCTCTGCTACCTCTGAATAACACAGCCAAGGGTAATGTGAAACTGAACTTGGCTAGTTAACTGTGTGGAGAAGCTGGGTATGTTCGCAGCAGTGTACTGTCACACTGTTGTCTGCCTGCTGCCCAGGGTACCCAAGCTAGCTCATTCAGACACCCTTTAAAACCTCCCTGCCCATCCAGGAGAGGAAGTCTTATCAGTGCTGATTACTTATGCTTGGGTGAAGCTTCCTATAAACATCTGTGAAGCTACATCATTATTCCCCTTCAAATCCCTCATTAAAACTTTCCTTTACCATGATACCTACAAAAAACTTGTCAACGGTTAATCTCGGGGTGTGCTGAGAGAACTGCTTGTCGTGCCGGCTCAGGCACCCCACTGACTCTTTCCTCTTCCCCTCTGCCTCTGCCTCCCTGTCTTGGCTTGTGTTAGGACACAAAGTCTGTGGGACTGAGGACCACCGTTTGGTTTGATGTCCACAGCCTGGTTCACTGAATTAAACCCCTACAAGGGAATACTTTTCTGCATTTGCTGGAGAATTGGATATGTATAGGAGAGCGCCAGAAAAATGGTTCCCAAATTAGAGTGGATGCCTTAGAGAGCTCACTCTGCTTAGTTAACCAAGAAAATGACTGAGAGACAACATAACTAGTGTAAATGAGGTCCCTTCAGGGGAAGAATATACAAATCAAGTAGAGAAAGACGGAAACAAGAAACAATGGCTAGCAGTTGAAAAACAAATTTGTATTTGGAATAAGGTGGAACGAAGTGGTGAAGAGATGAAGAGTTGCTGCCTCTTGATATCAGGAAAGGAATGCTGCTCAGAATTGTCTGCATTAGCCAGCATACCCAGGTCATGCATTGTCGGACTCCACTGGAATACAACATCTACTGGTATGCAGGAGGTCAGTCCAGAAGATCTTCTCTGGTCCATTCTAGCTTTACGAGTCTGCAAAAAGTGGGTAACAATGCTATGAGGACTTCAAGGATGCTATATTCACCTAAAAGTCTTGCCCAGTCCATGAGTGCAAAGACAAATCATATGTCTATCTGCAGTTTTGTTTACTTATTTAAAATTGCTGGGTTTGCTTTCTTTCTGATTTCAGGTGAAATATTGGCTGCATAATATAACCAACATTTCTGTGATGAGGAGAAAGTAAGGTAAGAAAAATAGCTTATTAGTTTCCAAGGGGAAAACACACAACAAGTCTATATACCCAGTGTTGCCCTAAATTATTTATAGCATCTATTAGTAGAGCAGAGGAAGCTTTGTAAAGTGCAAATGAGCTAATTGATATGATTTTTATATGTAAAAGAAAATACCTAGTGGAGTAGTCAAATATTAAATTTAAACAGTTTATGGTCAGGTTAGTAAAATAGTTTGCACCAGCCTCCCTGAGCAGATTTTTTAATCTTTATGTTTAAACAAACTTGGAGAAAAAAAAAAATCAGAAGGCTTCTTTTTGTCCATTGCTTGTGTGGCTTATAGATAGTGCCAGTTCATTACTTTAAATAGTCACTACCACAGATATTTAAGAAGCCAAATTTATGTGCAGAGGACATCTTACCACGTTCTTCACGCAGTTAGCCCCGGTTTGTGTGAAAGCTTAGATCGCATCACTGAACTATTTAATAAAGCAGTGACCTTACCAGTAGCGTACATTTACACTAAAAGTTCAGAATTAAAAGATCTACAAAAGCAATGAGGAAATGATTACTCCAGCTCATACACTGAATTCTCCAGGGACCTCTGTGTGCAGTGGTGATATTGCAGATAGGTAATTTTCACATTTCTTTTTTGGAGCTTCTAATAAAGCTAAGGTTGAAAAACAGTGCTTCAAGTAAAGAATATATTTGTGAACCTTATTTGGTTTTATTGAAGAGTCAAACACATCCCTTACATTCTTGAAAGGAGCTTGCTCAGTTATAGGCAACTTGTAGCAAAATAAAACAATGTATATTCAAGCCACATGTGCTCGGTGAAAAACACTGATGTAATACTGTATTTCAGTGATTCTGAATACCTTTTTTTCACACATCCTTTACTGAGAAAGAAGAAAGAAAACATGTCCGTGTGAATAGCATTCAAATTTTTTTTTTTGTGGATGACTGATTCTTTCTCAATGAACCACAGACATGAAGAAGAATTTAAGAACAAAGCTGTGGGATGGAGACTAACAGGAATAAGACTCTGACAAAATGAAGTCAGGCCTGACATTAGTTACTAGACTGAAAACGTCAAGTCCATTTTCTCTGAGCTACATCAGGCTTGAATTTCACTTAAATAGGCAGAGGTCTCCTCACTTCTGTTTCCAATTAGACTAATGAATGGTAACTGTTACTGTTATTTTGCTTATTCACTAAAAAAATATATATAACTTGAATCAGGCTCTAGTAGAACTGTAGATAAATGATAAAAATACTCGACACATTTAGGCAAATGAATTGTAGGAAAGTAATAGATTATAGATTATAAAATAAAATGGGACCCTTATCATGTAGGGTTGTTTTTTTTTTTTTTGTTTTGTTTTTTTTTTTTGTTTGTTTTTTTTGTTTTTTTTGTGTTGTTTTGTTTTGTTTTTTTTTAATACTTAAGTTATTACTTCTTGCTGTTCAAGCAGAAGGCATAGTAATTTCCCTATAAACATGCTGGTCAATATTTAGATAAAACACTGAATACAGTTTTATCAAACTTTATAGGGCTATAAAATAGGTTTGAATAAAAAGTTGAGGACTGAAAATAGTAAACAAGAACTGTCACAATAATTACTTACAGACTGAAGACTGCTTCCTTCCATACTCCCCAAACTAATAAAAGGCACTTTTGCATGGAATACAGAGTAGGGTTCATATTGATTCATCTACTGCTATTTTCATTTGTCATTACAATTAAGGCTTCTGGATAAGGCAGCTCTGCTTTAAGTAACATGAAATAATGATAGGCTCCAAAAGATTGATTTTCTGGAAGTGGTTTACCTAAGCCTTTGCTTGATTGATCTGCCCACAGATCTGCCTGTGGCTCTCTGCTTTTTTTCCAGCCCGGGGCTCTTGTAGATGAGCTGAGAACTACCCAACACCCCTGTCCCTTCAAATTCTGCTTATGGTGTTTTCACCAGAAAGGAGAGAGTCTTGGAAGAAGCCAAGAAAACAGAGGCACTCTGTTGCTAGTGAAATAACTTATTTTCTGGATCTTCAGAAACTAATGCAGATTTAGGGCAATGTGTTGCTCTGGAAAATCAAAGTTCTTAGTTTTCTGCAGGGATTGGGAATTGACTACAAAAGACATGCCAAGAAGTAAATGGGGCAAGCTTTTTTCTTTCTAGATTTTCCTGATATGGACTTTACCACTTGAAAACATTTTTTCCACCTTCTTGAAGGATTTCTGCCTTTGTATTAAATATAATCCAAATATTTAAAATTATAGGAGACATCCCAAATCTTGCCTAGAGCTACCTGCCTCTTTATGGACTTTACTTTCTTGTCATGCAACCACATGTGCGATTAAATTATCTCCCCTTATGTTGACTGCTTTGTTCTTGTTCTCTGATAAAATTTTCCTTCCTGCAAAAGATTCCTGTCAAGAACTTTCCTCCTTTTAAGTGATTCTCCTGTAAAAGGTGGGAATAATATTTGGCAAAGCTGACTTCAAGGGACGTTATTTGTTATTTAGAAAGGGATTCAGAAAATTATTGTTAACCTTTGAAAGTTTTAAACCTTTGTCATTTAATATTGCTTCTTAGATCAGTGCAATCTGAAGTCAGATTGTGCTTCAGATTGTACTGGCCTAAGAAGTAAACCAAATCTGATAGATAGTGAGAGGCAAATCATAGACCCAGAGTGAGACTGAAAAAGGAGAAAGCATAGGCTTGAAAGCAGGCTACGTGGTGTTGATAAAGCAATTGCTGAATTATCAGTTCGTCTCCAGGAGTTACTTTAAAATCAAATCTTTTAAGTAAGGTGAGGTCAAATTCTAATCCTTCCTCCCTCAAATCTGAGCAATTCCCATTGAAATCACCTTTCTCCATATCTAGCAGAATTTGGCACGATCTTTTCAAGTGAAGCTGGGAATCCTACTTCACTGAAGGCAGGGATTCCTATTTAGAAAATAGGAATTTTTATCTTACTTTCAACCTGTAATAGCTATAGGTAGCTCTCCCTGATATACCAGAGCACAGCATGAAATCCATTACCTGTGTTAATATTGCTGGTTTTAAGCTTACCAGCATTTCAGCAGCAAAGTCTAAGTCATCTAGACTTTGGAGGTATTTTTATTATATTTATTCTATACAAACCCATAAGCATTTCAATGTAATCTAGGAATATTGACTTCTCTCTTTTAAATACCATATATATATACACACATATATATACATGTATAGAATGAACATAGATTGAAATATATGCACATGCACACTTTTTTTTTTTTTTTTTTCTATTTCACAGTTTATCTTTCATCATTGAAATAATTTCAAAACATTGCTAGTTTTGACTCAAGCTTGTCTTCACGTCTTTGGGTATCATCTGCTTCATTTATGTTCTTCATCAGTTGTCATTTTATATAGACAGATATTCAATTTAAATGACTGACATCTATCCATGATGTCCTCACTGAAGTGCTTGACTGGCACAGATTGCACCACTGATAATATCCACAGTTAGAATATTAAGTATGAGGAAACAAAGGAAACAGCAACTACATGAATTGGAGAAAATATACCCACAAAATGATAGCACCATAAAGTGAGTTAAAAAGGAATCATAACTTCACAACAAATGAAAAACTAATAGGGGCCATTTTAAAATGGGCATGAGAGTGAAAATCAAATAAACAAGCCACATAAAGTATGAGCCTGTCTGCAGAGGGGATTCAAACACTGGAAGGGAGAGTATTTTTAAAAGAAATTACAAAGTCAAATTATAGAAATGCACCATCATTTCTTGGTAAGAGGCAAGACAAATGCAAACGACGATTGTTTGTGGTGCATTTCAAACATTCATTCATCTGGTCCTGAGACTGCAGTCAGAAACATGTTGCCGTGATCACCTGTGAAGCTGCATTTGTCATGGGAATCTTCACCCCGTTGTCCCAGTATGCAGGTGAGTGTGGATTTAAAGGGGAGGAGAGAAAATAAAACCAATCTTTCCTTTCAGGGTGATACCATCTGTACCCATTTCTAGCTGGAATCTAGTCCTGCTGTGTCATGGTTCTCCACGGAAGCATTGCTGGATTTCATCATTTCTGTGTCTGAGATGCTATGCAAACACTGAATTAAAGTAAAAATAAAGAGAGAAAAATGAGCCAAAGAGGTTATGTTGTAGCATGCTTATCACATAAATGACTGAAGAAATGTGAAATGCTTAAAGTGAAAGGTACCAAACTTTACAAATGCTTGAGCACTGCCAGTGTGGCCCATAAACAATATCACAAACAGGAATGGCAAAAGTGCTAACACTCTTCCTCCAGGGTCTTAGGTGCTACAAAAATCCCATAAAAAAGCCCTCCTTTTACCAAAAAAGGGCTTTGGTAATTTTCTTCTTCATGTAGCTGAGACTCATGCAGCACTTACACTACAGATTTTTGCATTTACGGTGTCTGCGGCAAAAGGACAGCTAAATCAACAAACTGGTTTTCACAGCTATTGTTCCTTCTTATTTCATTTACTTGGTGGTTTTCACACTTGTAATTTCAAGAGCTACAAGATGAAAGAAATTGCAGTTATACAATGAATGTTTGAGATGGACATTAGTAAGTGGTAGTATTATGTTCATACATCTTTGACATCTCTCGGTGTTACTGCAATCACAGAGACAAATGCAGGCTTTTTCTGCGGTAATAAGCCAATCTTGGCTCTATGACTTAATAATGAAAACATCATGCAATAGGAAAATTGCTAACATTTTCCATAAAAATGAATGGAAATGAGAAATCCTTGCTTTTTAGAATGAATAGCTCTATTCAATGTATTTTTAATGTGGTTCTACTAAACTTAAAACATCCAGACATTTTTTTATTATTTTTATCTTTACATTGCTTGATGTATATTAGGGATGCAGTGTGTGATTTGCTGGAAATTCAACTTCTGTGAAACAAGCCCCTCTGGAGCTCAGCTCACAAGGTTTATTATAATGATGCTGATTCATGCCATTCCTCTTGTTAATGATATTGTATTTGGATTTGAAATCACTGAATGACATTCCTAGGTGGGAAATCATGCCACTGGTCCAGTGGGGAATTCTCAGTACACCGTGCTTGGGAACCAAAGCTGTTGCTGAAACCATGTAGTAGTGTTCAGAACTAGAGCACAGTATAGTTTTGTTCAGAGTGTAGAAATAATGTGGTAGCATTTCTGAGATGAGGCTTAAAGGCAGAGCCTTGGTTGTTTTTTGTTGTTTCTGGGGGTGAACTAGAAATCCTGTTTTTTGGGTTTTTTTCTTTTTTTTTGTTCGGTTTCAGTTCATGTTGAATCATTAAATTAAATTTAATTAAATGCTTTTTTTTGAAAGAGGATCTAGCAAAACAAAAATATGGACAATATTACTTGGCAGGGGAGTGGAGGATAAAATTGAATACATTTGTGGGTTTATTGTTTTGGTAAATACTTCAGGAAAAAATCTAGTCAGCAGCATTCACGAACTGGAAGAAGACTATTGAATGCACATTTATCTCTGTGACAAACCCTCCAGAGAAGAGTTTGGATGTGCTCCCAAAAGAGCATTTCTATTTTATCCAAACATCACAGCCTTGAAAGAATACTAGAAAAAGAGGGGAAAGACTACAAATCTGTTCCAGATTTATTCCAGATATTGATACCAGGGCTAGAAATATAAATGAAAAATTATTCTTCTTAGTTCAGTAGAATTTATTAAGGGTCAAGGTTCTGGATAGAGAACTTCATTTAACCCTAAAACTACTGTAGTCTTTTGAATATATTTCCTGGACTTTATTTTCACTGTTCCAACTCCACGACTGTCGCTGAGGATTCCTGGCTGATAACAAAGCCAGGAGATCGATCCCACCTGTGTTTGGGAACCTCTTTAAGATCTTCTGTAAAGCTTCTGATTTCCCTAACAAGATATGAAACATTTTGACAGAAAAGTTTGTCTTCAGCTTAGTAGAACTGAATCCCTTATATCTCTCTTCCCCATCTTTCTGTAGCTCTTTTTCTCCCTCTCTTTGTCACCCTCAAAGCTTCCAAATTTCTGTGTTTCCTAATCTATGGCTCCCCTTCTTCCTAGCTCTTCCATAGCTCACTTCCTGTTTGCCTTTTCATTACTTCCACATCACTACATTTTTGCAGAGAAGGAAATACAAAAACCACACTCTCATTTTTTTTCAGGCTGTTTCTTAGCTTTCAGGTGTTGGCTGCTGCTGAGCAGCCTTAAGCCAAGAGAGATGCAAGGTGTCTTGGCCACCATCGCTGCAGCCAAGGGGAAGAGCCAGCATGGGTGCAGGAGGGAGCACGGCATGGCTGGGAGGTGGCTGTCCCCTGCTGCAATGGTCCTGGGGCAGTGCCTGGGAAAAGGGACCTGGTTTTTATCAGTTCTGTAAGGTTTTCATAGCTAAACCTCAAGTCTCTTTCTCTGGGAATTGGGCTATGATCTCATCAAACAAATAATGATTTTTCTTTTACTGGTTAAGATGAAATTTAAAAATATGATCTTACAGAGACCCTTGTGAATCAAGGAAGATTAAATTGGAAGCAGCCAGTCTCCATAGTGTGAATGCAACTTGGGCTGGAAGGCAACCCGGCACAATCGAAACGCCACAGGTAGATTAATCTCCAGCAGGAGGGGAACCAGGCCATTAGATCAGAAGTCTGATCTCCAGGTGGATCAGCACAGGTGTGTCAAGAATACATTTAGGCAATTCTGGTCTAAAACTCTTCAACACTTCCCTGGTATCCTTGTATTCATACTACTTAAAGCAAAGTGTAAATGCACAAAAAGCATCTGCCTCACCCCATAGAACTGATGTAATGAATGGATAACTTTAATTTCACATTCGCCTGGATGAAAAAGAGAATAGAATGGTGAAAAGGAAGAGCAGCTTTTAATCTTATTTCCTCATTTCTGAGTTGACATCGGGAAAATCTGAAACTGAATGATCTCTGTAAACCAACTGCAGAAAGTATCATCAAGACCGTAAATTTTAGTGACAGACAAGAGGGCGTTGAAAGGAAAGAAGCTTAACTACCAGGATGATAAATACTTTTTAAAATACACCTTTAAAAATGTAAGATAAATAGACAGAGGGAATGTTAGAGAAAAGCTGTGGGTGTGGAAATATTTCTTTTAAAATTCATTTAATAAAAAACATTCCCTGTAGCTTGCTTGTTACACTTAGTTCCACTTTCCATTCTATTTGCAAAACTCAAACTCGGCAGAAAGCTGAAGGGGAGAGAAGCATTTATAAATTAGTGTATATCTCCAAATGATTAATGTAGCAGTCATGTTCTTTCTCATCAGTTCAAGACCACTTGCACATCTATAGAAATCGGGCATGAGGTGTGTTGAAGCATATTAAAATCACTTCTTCTTCTACTTTTGTACTGAAAAAGCTTTTTTTCTGCTCTTATTTTTGTACCACTTAAATGAGAAAGAAGGCAATTTAGCTGCTATCACATATAGCTTGAGGCGAATGTGTCATATAAGCTTCACTCAGAAAGATATTTTAAGATATTTATTTATTTTATTTTAATACAGCTTAAAGACAGCATTTAGGAAAATGCATTGTTTTCACCATTTTTTGTCTGACTACCCTTGACTATTCTCTATCTATCCAAGATAGTACATTATCTATCCAAGAATAAAGGAGCTGGAGATGGAAAATTCCTGTTAGATCACATAGATCCTGTTAGATCTCTCTAAAAGCAGGATTATGTCTTACAGCATAGGTTATAACCTGGTTCTGAGATGTTGCATAAAGGTAAACTCAACTTTCTTGCCTCTTTCAGTTTATCTTGCCGGCCAGGATCTCAACTCCTCTTCAGTTGTTCTAGCTAGAGGAACATCATTGACTGCCCAGCAGCTTCAACCAGCCTCTGTTCAAGTAGGTTATGTTCCCTTTGGCATATAAACAGGTAGGAATGGTTTGTTTTGCAAACAGTGGGGCTGGTATTACTGCCTGTAGCTCTTTGCTTTCACCTGTGCTGCCCGAGTCCAGTTTTGCCTAAGGTAAAAGTCAGTAAAGGTGAGATTTAATGAACCTAAGTAGTTTTGCTTGACCTCCGTAATGGAACACTCCAATGAGCTCTCCTCATGGCTGAGCAGAGGGGCAGCAACCTCACGGAATCACACAACAGCTGAGGCTGGAGATCATCCAGTCTGACACTCTGCTCGAAGCAGGATCAGCTGCTCAGGACTGTTTCCAGCCTGTGTTTGAATATCTCGAGGGATGGAGACTTCACAGCCTCTCTGGGAAACCTGTTCAAGTGCTTAACCACCCTCAGATTAAAAATAATTCTGCTAATCTTTAAATGAAATTTCCCGTGTTTGTTTGTGCCTTTTGTCCTGTTACTGGGCACCGCTGAAAAGAGCGTGGCTCTGCCTTCTTTGCTCCCTGCCCCCATCAGGCATATGTCCCTTCTCACAGGTCCCCAGCTCCATTTAGTAGCAAGCCCATGTTTCCTCTCATCTTTCTGTTGCTGCTGACAGATAGGTAGAAGCCCTTCATGTCCTTGCCAGATTCAACTTCAGAATTTTCAGCTCCAGTTTAACCAGACATAATTTACCTAATTAGATAACAGGTTGTGAAGATACTGGGTAAACATGAAACAAGCAGTGTCCTTAAAACTCAATATGCTTCCCAAAGAGAAAATAAAACCAGTAATTTTTTTTACTATCATGTACTCTAGGCAGAAGGCTTGGTTGATCTTTAATTAAAATTAGGACTTTTGTCCTCATGGTGCTATCAGAAATAGATTCATATCGTGTATTGCCCAACTTGAGGTTCATCAAAGTATGTATAAAATGAGAGAGACCAGAAGATAAAATGGTAGGAGAGATGAAAGGAATGAATGTCCTATTGAGGATTAAAAAAAAAAAAAAAAAGGCAAAAGAATGATATTTCTTCATTTTTCATTAATTTACTTCTTTTAATAATTCCCTTAAAATCAGCAATGAGCTATCTTAATTCTCTATAATCTTCCTTTTTACAATAACTGTTATTTTTAGGAAGAATATTTTGAGGAAAAATTTTTGCCTCAACATTGAGAAAAAAAGGATAATTTCAACAAAATAAGAAGATAAATGTAGTGCAGATAGAAGATGCATTATAGTACATATATACTCTCTCTGTCTGCATGTACATGTGCTATATATAGCCTCACTGTATCTCCCAGTTAAAAACTAGAATTTCAATTTCAATTCTGCTTGCAGTTTTATGTAACAGCAATTTTTTATTTTTTATACATGTTTATATTTTACCTGCTGGAGATGGATAATTTAGGTAAGTTTGACAGTAACACCAAAGCCAAATCAATGATTTACGACTGTTTACACCAGCAGAAATTTTGGCCCTCACACTGCAAACTCTTTAATCAAATGGAAAGGCTGACCCTCAGCAATTCTTAGTTCTGATTACTTTTGTGGCTGTAGTTGAACAGTGAGTGGCAGAAGGGAATTTCTGGCAAACCTGCATAGACAGTGGTTTTAGATTTCTGTCTTTGGTGTTTCCATAATAATATGGCTGGGTGAGAATAATTTCAAATTAGTTCTTACAGTTACTAATAAGATTAATTGAAACATTTTTGACACAGAAGATTCAAGCATAAAAATCACTTCATTAAAAATATAGCTATACAGCGATGCTAGCTAAAGCAAATGTGTCTGAATAGAATTGCTTGAATACTGCAAAGCAGTGTTTGTGAGCACATCAATCACTTCAATTTTCATGCTCTATTGTTATTCACTTTTCTTGAACATTTAGATGGGTAGTTTTTTGTGTTTGCTTGAATATTTCTAGGATGTCTGACTTTTTTTTTTTTTTTTTTTTTTTTTTTTGGTGCTCCTACTAGCAACGCTAACAAGGATGACCATACATGGAAAGGATTATTCATTTTTTGCTATCCATTAGTCTCCTGGCTGAGAAATGCCAATCATTGCAGCTGTCAGTAAGTGGGAACATATAATATGAGTCAGGGACTAATCAGGCATTGTGAACAAGGAGTAAACAAAATGAAGAACTGATAAGCTATCTATCCATAGCTTAAATACCTCTGTCCAACCCTGTTCTTTCCCAGTTTTTCTCCTTTGTTTAGGCTTGTTTGATTGCTTGTCTGTAGAATCCTTCCAAATCACAAAACATTAATATCACTTTGCAGATATGTCCAAATGGAAGAGACCTATTTGCGAACAAATAATATTTGCAAGGTAATTTGACTGTCTTGTTCTTACATATGGGGTTTTAACTTTTTGTACAAGTCATGCATAAACCGTAAGAATTAACTTAGGCATGGAGAGTCATGCACAAGCTAGTAAATGATTATGAGAGAAACAGCCTATGGATAGGGAGGATGAAAAATTGGAAAAGAGGCAAAGAATTAAACTATTATTTCTCTTATTCCTTGGGAGCACAAGTTGCAGCTATGCTAATGGTTAGATCAGCAGCATTTAGAGGAGCAAAATGATAATGGATCCACATGGCTGCTATGATAACACTCAGCACACTGAATAATTACAGAGACATCGGTAACATGTTGAGCTTCCCAGTGAATATAATTAATATGGTCAGGGCCTCATTTACTCAGTGAAGCACATCAAAGCCTAAATCTGGAACAAGGGCTCTTGCTTCTGCAAGGTTCTACTGCGAAAGTCATGGTGATTGCACAGCCACTCCAGAACAGGCGAGCAAAATGAGGGAATAAGAAATGCTGCAAGATCAGTGTTTAGCTAAAACACTTCCAAAACCCTCGTTCCATGAAAGTGCAGGGCTTAATGCTTATAATCAAGGCTTATGTTTCCTTTTTACCTACCTAACAGCCACACTGATTTATCTTAGTAATAATTTGCAGCAGCCCTGAGAAGCAGCAGTAGTACGTGAATCATTGCAATGTTTAACATGTGCTAAAATACTCAAAACCGGTGAGTGAATTTGGTTCTTGTTTATTTATTTATTTATTTTTTAAATGTTATGTCAAAGATATGTTTCCTTCTGGTTGTATTTTGTACCAGGATCTGGTTACAACTTGGGCCAAATTCAGTCATGGCAATGAACTGGAACCATCCGAGGTCTGAATTTTACAGCTCCTCAGTTTATGGACAAAGAACTCTGTGACTCTGGGTCTAGTGTCTTCCCTGATCTCTGGGGTTTTCCTTTCTCCCCCCAGCCCATCCCCGGCAGGTCCCCGCGGGCGCAGCTGGCTGCCTTCCCCTGGCTCCCGCTCCCTGCTGCTGGCCTCTCCTGCGCTCCCCGAGCAGCTCTTCTCTCTCGGGAACCTTCTGCCGATGGCCAGTCTTTATCAAACAGGCACCAATTACAATCCGATTAAATAAAACAGAGTTTATTTGACACAAGTAATGGAAAACGGAGAGAAAATCAAAGTGACTAGATGTAAGCAAAATAAATCATAACCAACATCTAGGCAGCCTAACTAGTTAGACTAAGCCTCATAATTGCAGGATATTGATTGAGTGGGACTAAGAAATCTTATATCTCCTTGATGTTTGCATGGCTATTTTCAATAATTATTTGAGTCTGGCAGCTCAAAAGTCCTTTCAACAGAGCTGTGTAAGGTGGTTATTCCTGCTTTCCCC
>JMFS01124199.1:0-14694 GCA_000699545.1 Podiceps cristatus | reverse complement strand
TCACGTGCTCATCCCTCATGTGCTCCAACATATGAGTAATAGCTTTCTAAAAGATTACATCAAAGGTTGGAAGATACAACACTAAATTATTACAGTTAATAATGAAATGAATATTACTATTGATTCATGAATTATTTTCCACAGATTCTATGAGGGGAAAAAAAGAAGATATCTCTCAGCAAACACTGCTGTACGTATGTTTGGTAAAATCTCTGAGGTTCATATAGTAGAGACACAAAGTGAATGGAGCAAGGAAATAGAGATTTAACTACAGCTAAGCAATGGAATATGGTAGGCACACCTGAATGAATGCTGATTCAAACTGTCGTGTCTGTGTACAACTGCACAGAGATGGTCAAGTATCCTAACATTGTCCAGCTGCACCAGCACAGCTTTGCACAAGGCTAATAAACTTGGATTTTCTTTCATCATGCTACACTGTTGTAAGACAGCCCAAAATATGAATATTCTATCTGGAGGGGCTATTCTGGGTCAGTAAAATTATGTTGTGGCATTGGCATGGCACAACATTGTATTAACATATTGAAGTTTCTTCTGGATTGAGGCTGTTACCTCTTTGTGTCTCTGTGCTGTGGAGATGTATTACCCTGGGCTGGTGCTAGTATGGGGATCTCTGTACCATGCTTTGCTACACAGGATTAGTTTTAAGTATCACTTTCAGGTGTAGTCTTGATAAATAAATTTGAGATGCCAACACTACTGAGCTGAGGATTCCTGGGTCCCAGGAACCTGGGACCAAAACACAAGCTTTACATTCCATTTAGGTCATTCTCTGATTTAGGAACTTGCTCAGACATAGTGAATGAGAACATGAATGTGTAGTAAATCATTTGGTTTAAATCTTTTTTTTTTTTTTTTTTTTTTTTTTTTAGATTTCAGTAGCTTAATCATGACATTGTAGTTATAATTGCTGTGTGTTTTGTAGCATTTAATTTAGTGTCTGTGCAAGCTGCTGTATTGAGCAAAATTCACATGCATGAGTCTGTTTAGCCACAAGGCCAATAAAGCAGAAGCACAGACCCTGTGTACTTCTGGCTTATTCTGACAACATGCCTGACATTTTTACATAAGGCTGTACAAGACAGTTGTTTTGGTTATGACTAGAGAAACAGAGATCCAGTTTACTGACCCATAATGTAAACCTCTTTATGCCTTTGTAACTCCCTTCTCTTAGTCAGACACATTTCTTTCTGCATTGGATGTGAAATCTTTCGTTGCTTAGTCTGGTGGAGAGTTGTGATATTTGTTATTTGTTTCAAAATGTGTGGTCATAGAATCAGAAAAGTAGGTCTGAAAGGAATGCAGGAAGTCATTCGGTATCCATGCGTCTCAAACCAGTATTAAATACAAGTGAGCAATACCAACGGATTTTTTTCTTCAAAATATCTATTCCTGTCTGTGCTACAACCTCTCTGTACAAGTTATACCAGTATTTCACTATCCTTACTGTTAAATGTTTACCCTTTTGTATTCCTTGCTGTCATTTAAATCTGTTTTCTTTTTCTTAGCTACTGTCCACAGTGATCAAAGAGAACTTCCTATTGTATATTTGAAAAGATCCATAATTCCTGTAATGTTTCTCTTTGCAGCCTCAGTCTCCTCAGTTATTACTCTAAAGTGGGGTTTATAGGACTCTTGTGCATGCTCAGTGCTCTCTTCCCTCTTGTTTTGAAGAGAGGTTTTGGAGGAGAGGCAGGGATTATAATGCTCACAACTATTCACAGCACTTCAGCTCTGGATTTCTCATTGTTAAAGATGATGAAAGGTAATTAGATGTTTTTACAGGCTACAATCTATTAATTCATTTCACTTTGATATTTTCTGCTTTGGGAAGAACTGGAGAGGGATTTACAACAGGGTAGCATATTTCCCTTGCACTAAGCTTGTGAATTCACTGTTGTGATTCTTTTTTGTAGGACTGTAATATAGCCAACAGTTTATTTTTTTCCAATTTGAATACAGATATTCATGCATGTTGAAATGTGTGCTTTTTAAATTGTTTTTAGGTTTAGGTCTGATTCTCCAAGTTATTGAAACTCTTTCAATCTTGCCCTTTGTCATCTTTGTGTTCTTTCAGCTTGCTTTCTTTTTCATAACCTTGTTTAGGAATATTTAGTTTTTTCCAGATGCAGAAAAAAATTCTGAAGAGCCTTATTGGATACATATTTCCATTTGTTAGAGGTCCACTGTTATCTATTCCAAGATGCTTCCACTGCCGATGTTTTTGTACAGTCCTTACACTAGTTTCATTTAGACCATGTTTTCTGAACCTGCTTTGAAGAATCTCATTTGTGATGGGGTTAAAAACTATACTAGAGAAATGGCGTATGGTACTGTCATCTATTTGTAGTCACACACCCATGGACCTATTATAGAAAGAAATGAGATTGTTTGAGCTCTACACAAATTAGCTTAATTCACTTGTTACTTTTCTTTTTTGTGCTTACAAATTATATATGGGTTTTTACAGTTAAATTTCTGTTCCCTTATTCTTTTTTTGTTTTCCTCTTTTTAAGGAATGCCTCACTTTTAAGGATATTCCCCCCTCCCGCCTAGTTCTCTAATTACCTAATCAATACTCCAACAGGGTCTCAGTTTAATCACGCATGACACTCAGGTTTGATCGGGGTATGATGGGATTGAACTAAACAGATTTAAGTAATTTGAAAACTGACAGGTCATCCTGAATATTCTTTAATGTGTTCTTTCCCAATATTAATCTGAAATATTACTATTTTTTTCTGATTTTAATTAATGATTGCAACTGATCTTTCAATTCAAGTCTGAAGCCAAAAAAACGCAAAAAACCCGAACAGTAAAGATTGTATAATCTGTCTCTGAAGATTTCCTTCTAGTGCTCCAGCACTTATTTCAACATCCTCCTACTACTGCAGCACTTCCAGAAACTTTTCTTGCTGTATTTGGTATCCCTGGCTAATTCAAGCTCGTTCTATGTTTTGCCACTATTGATATTTTTGTCCTTTATGTGTTTGTGTTATTTTAAATTTGATTGTAATCAAATATCAGATAAACTCATTTCTATTTTGGATAGGCTGCCTTTGTCCTTCTAAGAAGGTAAAGAAATATTTGAGGATTAACCCGTTTCATCTTTTTCTCTCCATTTCTCAAATTGTGACTTTTTGTCATAGGTCACTGTGTGTTTGCCAGCCATCCTTCAAGTCCATCCTTTTTATTTTGCTAAAGGAAAAAAGTAATCAAAACTGTATCATAACAGAGTAAAATGCATGAGTCAAATGGCATCCTGCATGCATGTAATGGTGTAACCTAGACGCAGAAAGCAGCAACAGGCTGTAATCTGTGGGCTTTTTGCTCTTAAGTGGCAATTTCTAGAATAGAATTAGGTTGTAGAAGAATCGTTAGTATCAGAAGGAAAGCTAATACAGAGACTAGAGCTGTCTCTTGACTTGATCTGTTGAAGAAAGATGAACAGTGCAGTAATAGATCAACCTGTGCTGTAATTTACCTGGAAGTGAAAAATGTAAGGATATCTAACCTGTAAAATTTGTGCTGAAGTGCACTAGCCCTGAAGCATTTCTAGCAGGGTTGGTTAGCAGGGACAAAATAGCTCCAAAATGCAAGGTACTCAGCTCTGTCTTTCTCTAATTGATAACAGGTGGTATGCATCTGCTACAGAATTATTTCATTGAGAACTCCAGTTCCTTGTTAGCAACTGTGGAAGAACACCACAGATTACAGTGGAAACAAAAAGGACTTGGGTGCTTTATTTGAAGGTTGGGCAGTGAGTGGTGCAGGCCTGGTATTTATGTTCTAGCTCTGCTGCTAACCAAGCAACTTCTTTTTTCCATGTAATCCCAATCATTGTACAGTAACAGCAGTATAGAAGAGTTGTATGTCTGTATCATAGAATCATAGAATGTTTTGGGTTGGAAGGGACCGCTAGCGGTCATCTAGTCCAACCCCCCTGCAGTGAGCAGGGACACCACTACCTAGACCAGGTTGCTCAGAGCCCCGTCCAACCTGGTCTTGAATGTTTCCAGGGATGGGGCCTCCACCACTTCTCTGGGCAACCCATTCCAAGCGTTTAATATAACCAAGCGTTGATGTTTCCTGGATGTAGTAACTGCTTTATTTGATATTAGTAGTCTTCTTTCTAATGACACTCTTCTTCTGTGGCCCTATATGTGTATTCATTCATACATGGTTTTGCTTGGCACTGAAGCTGCTGCAACAAATGAAATGCTCTTGCTGATGGTCCTGACAAATACTTTTGAGAATTAATCTGAGAAACTCAACTGTTCAGAAATTGTCTGAATTAAAATGAAGTTAAAATGAGTTACTGGGGTCCATTTTTTCACCTTGTTGCCAGTTGAAATACTTCTGAGAATTGTAAGGTGTTTTTTCCTTTAATGATTTAAATATTGTGCGTAGTGCCTTCCAACATGACTGTGTGTAAGGCTTCCTAATGCAGCGGGAGCATAATGTAATTCAGTTGCTGTAGCTTATCCATTTGATTCTTCAGTGTGAAAGTTAACTGCAAATGCAAAGGTATAATCTTCAAAGCAAATCCACATGATTTAGAGAATTGCAGATGACGTATAAGCAGAGAAATAGTTCTGTACAGCTATTATTCTAATTACTATTATCCTCCCTTAACTGAAAGCTTCACCAAGGAACTGCAAGCAGAGATGTTTCAAAAAGGTTTGCAGTGTTTAGGAGTGGAGTACCGAGCCCTGCAGAAGTTAATCTATTTGTGCTAGTAAATAGAACCATAATCCTGATGAAAAAGGTATTTATATCTGTAAAAACTGGAAATTTTGTGCACTAATGTGAAAAGTGGAAAATAAGGGAATTTCATGTTGAATGTTTCTGGGTTTTGATGTACAAGACAGGCTGCCTTGATCTCTTGGCTATGTTAACTACACCATATTGAAAGTTATGGCTCTTGGCTTTCTCATAGCTACCATCATGGATTGTCTAGTCATGAAAAGCTGAATGCCTTCTATTGATTTCAGAGTGGAAATGTCTGTTTTTCTTTCCTGACTGGACAGCTGAAAGATGATAAACTCAGTAGTTTTTCTAATGGGCAATCTTACTTTGTGGTTTGCACAAGCTATGTATTTGAAGCCATAGGTACCTTTTAAAAGCTAAATCTTTAGTCTTTTCTAAAAAGAATCTGGCAAATTGTGAGAAATGTATTCAGTCTAAGTGATAGAATGTTTTTTTCTTTTACAATTAATCACTGACTAGGAAGACTTGATTAGAGTCTTTGATTTGTGGCATATGGTATTTGATGAACTATTTGGTCCAAGGATTTTATACCAGTGTATGGGGTCTTCATTTGAAGACCAGAGGTTCAAATCTGAATTTTTTTTCTGATGATTAGAGAGGACATGTAACAGCTGTTCTCTGTCTTACTGGCAATCATCTCTGTCCATTTATTACTCTACCAATGCCCACATCAGAATTATTTTAAATTAAGCAGAAAGTATATCTGTAGCCCCATTAAGGCTGGTGATGTCACTTGTGTTTTCAGTTAAGATTTACGTGGTCCTTTGCTGAATCAGAACCTGAGTAAGAGAATGACTTCAGTAGAGAGTAGGTGCTCAGTCTCTCATGAATCAGGTTCCTTCATTATCTTAATAGTTATTTCTAAGAAATGTTCCTTGCAGAAAAAGAATGAGTTTTAATGACTTTGGAACATTTTTCCTGGTGTTAATGGATAGATAGATAGCCTGTTGGAAAATTCTGTACCTCTTCCTCAAGATAAACTGCAGAATACATTATTACTTAACCTACCAATAAAGTTTGGGTCAATTCTTTGGAAATAAATTATTTGTCATTTAAAGGTCATGCTGTGGCTGGTACTGTTTCCAGCTCAATGATTAAAAGCTTAGTCATCCTCTTTAGTTTCTCCTGATTGGTGCCCTATGT
The DNA here is from genome assembly GCA_000699545.1 of Podiceps cristatus. Taxonomy (NCBI): domain Eukaryota; kingdom Metazoa; phylum Chordata; class Aves; order Podicipediformes; family Podicipedidae; genus Podiceps; species Podiceps cristatus. The sequence continues at coordinate 8,760 of JMFS01124199.1, read as the reverse complement.
GTATGAACTGAGTTTGACCTTGACAGGGACCAATAGGCCAGTACACTAGTCTTTGTATGGATAAGAAGCCCTTTTAAAGAGCAAGGTATTAGTAACATTCAGTTTTTGATTTTGTTCTCTTCAAGAAGCAAACTGCTAGATTTTTGAAGCAATTTTTTGTTGCACATCAAAAGTAGCTAAAACTTGGTTTACTGATTTATCCTCTGAAGGTTTTTTGTTTTTTTTTTTTTTTTTTTTTTCCCTTTTACTTCTCTGATTTATAACGGGAAATAACAGACCTGTCTTCATTGGGAAGTGTAAGCTTAGGGAAACATGGACTTAGGTAGTCATTATTTCTGTCTGGGTTTGCAGATGCTCCAGTGTACTGGGCACTGGTGAAGGGTGCACCTCGAGTGCCGGGTTCAGTTTTGGGCACCGCAGTATAGGAAAGACGTTGAGATGCTGGAGAGGGTCTAGAGAAGGGCAACAAAGCTGGTGAAGGGTCTTGAGAGCAAGTGTTAGGAGGAGGAGCTGAGGGAGCTGGGGTTGTTCAGTGTGGAGAAAAGGAAGATGAGGGGAGACCTTATCGCTCTCTGTAACTACCTGAAAGGAGGTTGTAGCGAGTTGGGTGTGAGTCTCATCCTCTCACCTGTTATTTGGGAGAAAAGAGGAAAAGGCCTCAAATTATGCCAGGGAGGTTTGAATTGGATATTAGGAAACATTACTGAAAGGGTTGTCAGGCACTGGAACAGGCTGCCCAGGGAGGAGGTCAAGTCACCATTCCTGGAGGGATTTAAAAGATGTGTAGATGAGGTGCTTAGGGATATGGCTCAGTAGTGGTCAGGCATGGTTGGACTCAATTTTAAAGGTCCTTTCCAACCAAGGGATTCTATGATTCTATGTACAAAAGGGTTCTGTATGGTTTCTTCACTCTAGACCCCTCTTCTAATCAGAGAAGAAATGTGTTCAGTTGTTGGAGGTCACAGCTCTCACTGGTTGTCCAGCATTCTGTGTTAACCTCATCCGTATCCCAGTCAGAGCAAGCTGGAGCTCAGTGAGTTTCCATTCGATGTGTGACTTTTCATCAGAGGAGGGACAACAGAAAGGAGCACTTTAGAATATAAGGCTGCCTTGAGCTTCACCTTTGCAAAGCTTTCCAGAAGCTACTAATTAGTCCCTGCAGGTTTCACTTAAGTGCTGAGTAGTATGTTAACAAGGTTTTGCATGCTGTGGTGTTCTTCAGGTACAACCTCTCAGGGGAGGGAGGAGGAAATCTACCATCTCTGTTGGAGGAGTTAAGCAACCTCACTTGTAAGCAATTATAATTATCCTATTTTTTCCAGAGGGGAGTAAAGAGTGTTGCATTTACTCCAAGTTAACAGCAAGCCACAGATCCTAACCTCTTGTACACAACAAGCTTGACCCAAAATTTTCAATTGAGGGTTATCCTTTTATTCAAGGGAGTCTGCAAAGCACCATATTCCTGCAACAGTACTGGCCATGCGGCAACCAGTGGGGGAAAAGGTGTCTAGATACTTTAATTACACAGATAATGAACTTTTCTCCCCTTATAATATATTGCTAGTTGGCTATGCAGTTTTCTCATGCTGATTGCTATTTTTTCTGGCATGTGTATTGATTTATACCACTATTTTTGCAATTTACTGAAACTGCAAGTTTAGCCAGGTTAGATAAAATGTGTTTTGTTTTTGCTGGTTACTGTCTAATTACTGTAAACTGTCATGATTATAATAATTGTAATTCTCAATACATAGTTTACGTGCTTATCTCAGCAGTTTGCTGCACATCTCTCATTCTCTCTTTTGAAGGATTCTCACCAATTGACACATGAACCTCCTTGCAGATGACTAGGCACAAGTCCACCAGCAGTTCCTTGTAAGGAGAGTTGCCAAATGTACCAAGTTGTTTGACAATATACATGGCCCATGTCCAGAGCTATCAGAAAAATTCCTTACAATTTAGCAGCTACTGGATGCAACCTACAGATGCTATAGAAAGAATTTTGTTTATGATAGAAAAAATAATGTTTTTATAGAGATATTAAATTGTTTTTTTTCCCTTGGTTATCTGAGGAGACTGTTTTCCAGTTATCAAAACTGTTTTCCAGTGGGAATTGTTACTATGTGGATGGATTTTTGGCAGCTTCCTAGTCTTACTGTGGCATTAACAGACTGAATCGGCAGTGGACTTGAACATATTTTACTGGCTTTTAGAAACGTGAGTGTTTGGGGCTAGCTATTTAATACAGTGTTCAAAAGAATTTCAAATGTATTGCATTTGGGACATTTTTCTGTACAGAAGTGATTGAGACTGCTTTTAAATCTAGAAGTTGGCATTCTGTAACTGCTCAACAAGGACAATTTATTTTTGTCTAAGTTTGAAGAAGAATGCCTAAAAAGCAGGAGAAATAGGTAATAACAAACATTCCACAGCTGCTGTGTAGGTGTGGTAAGTTGAGTTAGTATACAGAATGCAGGTGTATTCATTTGTTAAGTGTCTTTTTTGGGTGGGGCAGTTGTTGTTCTTGTATATGGGTACCACTTTAACAGAAGAATATTTTCCGTGCTACAATTTCCTAATAGTTTTCAGTTTGGTCACAATTCTGTAGAGAGGATGTGGGATGAAGAACATTGAAATTATGTTGGGAGGCCTGGGCCTTTCTAAACAGATTTCAGTGGATGGTTCCTAAAAAAAAATCCAAAACAACCCCCCAAAACAACCAAAGAACCCCAAACAAAACTCACCAAAACTAAATCAAAAAATCCCCAAAACCAAATCACAAATCCCCCAAACCAGGAAGTATATGGGTTCTTAGCATGAGATAGGAGTAGTTTTTCCTGTTATTTGATTAGCATGAAAAATACTTGAAGTGAAAGATTATTTAGCTTTGGAAGAATATGGTTACCAAGGTGCTGTGGGACTCCATGTGCAGAACCTTGTTCTTTGATCCATGTCACAAGCTGTGGAGTGAGCTGCAGAGCAGTCTGGGGGCTTGCAGTAGTCCAGATGGCTTTGTTCCTATTTGGGACCGCTATTCTTTTGTTCTCTGTTAGCTGACTCCTGTGCCAGGTGCTGTTCTTTCCATTTCTGTAATCATTAAAAGTTGAGTGAGATTTCTTTTTCTCTATTACTACTACTGACATACTGAGAATGTCACATACATTTAACAAGCTTTCTTAAGATTGCTGCAGTCCCAAATTACAAACACTTCCTACCTCCTCCTATTTAAGTCCTTTGTCCCCCTAGCTTGGCTGCACTTGAGAGAACAAAAAGCAGAACATGTGGCTAAAATGATGTATCCCTCTGCTCACATGTTTATTTTCTCCTTTCTCTGTAGGTTCTTTTACCCGTTTGTAGCATGACCTGTTACCTTGTGTCAGGAGCAAAGTGTCCTTCTGGTTTGTGCAGTGCCTGTAGGCTGAGGCTCTGATCCCAGCTGCTACTGTGTAATCCTACAGCAAGTTGTTCCAGAAGAGCAATGGAAATCCTTTACCTCTTCACTTGAAGGGCTAATATTGCAGAATCAGAATATGGTTCAAAAATTTTAAATCTGCTTGGGGGGTGAACCTATGAAGTTCACTTTTGAAATATACACAAACACTGCATCTCATATTCATGCTGAAAGAGGTTTATATTAGAAATGTTAGAGCTTTTTTCCTGAGCAAGAATAACTTCTCCAATATTGTGTAAAAATTTACTATTATAATAAAATACAAAAGATTTCTTCCATTTCAGAAGGCTTCTTAGCTTTGAAGAGCAAATCTCTGAAGGATTACACTCTCTAAAAATTCTGTTCACTTTTCAGAAATGATGTTCTAATAATAATCTAAAAAGTAAATTGATTAGATAGTCATTGAGTGTGATTTATCATTTTAACAGTGAGGTATTGTCTTATGAAAAAAGTTTTAATGCTGCATTAATACATCACAAGAATAATCTAGAAGAAAGGAAACATTTCAGAAAGGTTATTCTCATGTTAAATAAACTTTCCAAGAGTTCTTTTGAACTCTACTGCAGTTTTTCTATAAACGTAATTCACAATCCTCAAATGGTAAGATGTTATTTTGATTGTAGTGTGGCTTAGGGTGGATACAGAGAGAATATAATTTACTGCATTCTAGTCTCAGCAGCCCAGGAAATTACACTGCTCATCCAGGATTGCAGATGAAAAGCATTCTGGATACTTGTAAATCTTTGAATTTGTGGGTGTGCAGCAAACAAAAGACTGATCCTGCAAAGAGATGAAAGTAATGAAATTTAAATTAATTGGGCAATACTTAACTAGTCAATGAAAGAAATGCCTACGTTCTTTCTTCCATGTTTTCTTCCTTCTTACCCACTTATCTACATATCTTTCTTTCATTTTTACCCTCAGTTTTGCTTCGTGTAATATATGTCAGAGCCTATATCCCAATCACAGTCTCTCATTCTCAGAAGCATGTGGGGGATATGTGAAGACTGGAGGAAATCACTTATTTGTATATTGACTGGTCATAATTGCCAAACTTCTGCTGTGTGATATGTAGCCATATTATTGTGGAGTCTTTTCTCATGAAAAGTCAGGGAAGGTGGGCACCTGCGCACAAGTCTTGCTCATGGCTGTAGCTGTGAGCAGCAAAGGGACTGTCTCTGCAGGAAGCTGATAGAGCAGACTAAAACACTGGCTGAAGTTTCTGCGAGAGAAGTATGTGGCAAGCATTGGGTAATATATAAGTAGCATGCCTTATGATGATGAATAGATACAGCTAGAAAAATAAAAGGGCCTACAGACAGCAAAACATCAGGCCTCCACAGGCTAACATGGCAATTACAGATAATTGCTTTAATTCTGTAGAGTTTTACTTTTATTTTGTGAGATGTAGCTAAACTATGCACCGAGGGACTAACTGGAAGTTAGTCTATGATAAAATTGCTTTTTCACATTGAGTTTGTGACATAGACTTAAATTTAAGAAGTATTTTCAGTGTGACAAAACAAATAAGGAAGAGATGGAGCTTTAGGCTCCTTTACCTTGTCTACACTGGTGCACTTACACAATATGGCTTTGTCAGAGCCGTCTCCCAGGAGATGGATTCTGAGTTTTCTTCTCTCTGAAGAGTGCCCTAACCATTATGGTTTTGCATACCTTGAATAGTAGGAGCTTTCTGTATCAAAGGTGCAGAACCAGGGCATTGGAATTCTTTGAGGTTAGTGATTTACACTTGTGAATCTTCCAGAAAAAGAAGTTGCTTATCCTTTACCCTAATGGGGCCCATATAAGCAGGACTTGCTTATTATGTAATTCCCTGAAAAGGAAAATTCCTGACTTTCCATAAAGCTACAGCATAGTCACTTTCAGCCCTTGAATAATGGAAGTTAGTGTCATATTTTAGCTGAAAAGGACCTCCAGAAATCTGGTTCAATGTTTTGCTCAAAGCAGGGCTAAGTTAAGTTTTAAGTTAGATAAGGCTGCTCGGGTCCTGTCTGGTTGACTTCTGAATATAAGGATGAAAATTCCATAGCCTCTCTAGATCCCTGTTGCAGTGCATCACCCACTTGTGAACTTTTTTCCCCCCTGTAAGTCTTGATGGCAATTTCCTTTCCTTTCATCCTTTAGCTGTGAATCTCTGAGAAGAGTCTGACTCCATCTTCTCTGTAACAACCCTCTTTCTAAGGAAAGACTATAAATGGGATCCTTCACTTTGCACAACATTCTCTTTTCAAGCCAGAGTAAAACTAGTTCCTGCAGCCTCATGCCATGTGCTCCAGCACAGCTAACAATTGTAGCTCCCTTCCACCGAACTCTTGAAAACTTGACAAACCTGAAAGCTTCCTGACTTGAGGAAGCATAAAACATTCCCATCTTTCTAAAATTTTCTAAACTACCTGCAGAGAGTCATGTTATTTTTTTTTTCTCCTCTATTATGATTAAGGGAAGTAGAGAAAGATTGATGTTAATTTTAATCTCTACCATTTTTGTTCCTAAATAACAGAATTTGGGTTTTTTCCTAGGTTTTTACCATGAGCACTTTAAGTATTTACTGAAGATTGTATCATTTATTTTACAATTTATAAGGTTCTAGTGTTTAACCAATACTAATGAGGTGTCTTTTGATTCAACAGGGGAAGGAATGGTTTCTTTAGAAACACTTAAGTCTGAGTAATGTAAATATTTCTCAACCAAGAAGGGTATTCTAGACTTCCTAAATTGTCTTTGGTCCTTACAGTATTGTAGTCTCTAACTAGAAATGCTACTGATGAGGACATTTTCTTTGACAGTGACCTTTGCTTCTTCTGTAGTTCTTACAGTTCTTACAGCTGTTATGTAGTATAAATAAACTGGTCAGAGAACTATACTTTTTTGATTTTCTCAAAGCATATTCCATGTAAAACATAACATGCTACTCATTAGCTTTTTACACATTTCTTACATTTATTTTATAAAACTCTTCTGGTGTTTGTTTCTTGAATTTCATTTAACACTGGTAAGAATTACATGGTATTCCATATTGAAGTGCTATCAGGGAAGATGAATAAAAGTTCTAATCTAAATAGAATCAATGTAAGGGTAATTCCTAATTTTTATAGCAATGTTAAACCAAAGAAATCAAGTTCTATATTTGCAGCCTTTCTTGATGGATACTGATGCTGTAAAATATACAGCTGTTCTTCCTCTGTATGGATTTTATAGTACTCACAGTGATTTATATGTCCAGAGTGCAGCTGCTGGAAGTCATTTATTCTCAGTTCTGTATTAAATCTATCATATATAAATGCATTAACATTCAGAACAGAGGTCAAGGACTTACGGCTTTTTCTTTCTTGCTCTGACTTGCTGTCCTGTCAGTGTTTGCAAGGTATGCAGAAAATAACATTAAAAAACTTAAACTGATATACAAGGAAAAAAAAAAAAAAAAGAAACAGTATTGTCCATGATAAATACTTGAAACCAGCTCATTCTGCAGTTCAAGCTGAGCAGCAAAACCAACTGTTAACATTTCTGATATGGGTAATGCTAATAAGCTTGTTTTGATGGATTATCACTTCAGTTCTGTTTGCTTGAGTGCCACTCTTTACGCATGTCAATTGTACATGTCTTCATGTTACAGAAGCTTAATATTCCCTACAGTGTTTGAATTGCATGTGTCTTAAGAGAGTGTGTCAGTCTGTCATTGATTTACTTGGTTCAGCTTGTTTTAGTTTTGAATTTTTTTTATTATTAGAAAAAAGGAAACTAGCTTATTTAAAATATTTGGGAGATATTTATAATCAATGTTAAAAATAGCTAAACTATAACTGGAGTTTGACAGAAGAATAGAGGCAAGGGCCATGCATATTTATTGAGTATATAATCTGTGAGAAAATAGCAGTTGGAACAGGCTGCCTGATATGAGTCGTGTACCTGTTTACTGTTGATGATTTCACATCTTTCATAAAGCTGAACTGTGCTCTGTTCAAGACTAGGAGAAACTTGTACATAGGGGAACATGAGCTGATTTGTTGGAGAAGGAGATCCAGAAGTCTGGTGGCAGATGGTATACATTTAGACATGATTACATGTATAATAAGAAGGCTAGACAAGAACAGGCTAAATGTGAAAGATCTGTTTGTTTGGTATCTGTTAAATTGTCTATTGGTGAAAATGCTAGTGGACCATGTATAACATGATCTTCCACTACTAATAGTTTTACTTAAGTTGTTTCTAAGTAGCCTAATACCACTAAGGCAGAGAATGAAACACCTTTTCAATCTAATAAATATCCCCAGATCCAGGCCAAAATATTTCTTGAAAGCTTTAACAACTGTATTCTTTTCATTGTACTACATGTGAATATTCTTACTTTTTATTTTCCATACCTTTGAAATAACTACAGTATGAAAGATCTTATATTGAGTCTTGCTTGATGTGGTTTACTTTGATTTTTTTTTTTTTGTATGAATGCTTACAAAATAGTTTTAGCCTGTCATTTCTCAGAAATGCCAGTTTTCAGGTGGTTTTGCTCCTATGAAAGAAGCTAGGTCCTGCTTTGGCATATCTTCTGAACTTCCTACTTCCTCTGCAAGCAACATGTTCTTCATTGATTGCCTAGTATTACTGAGGCATGTGTGCACAAATTCCTTGTCTATTGAAAACTGTGATAGTTTGCTTTAATATTATCTGCACTGACAGAAATATGTATCGGTCTCTGAGCTCTTTTCTTTTAAGGGTGGATATTAACCAGCAGATTATTTAGCTCAATGTGTAAGATGGAATTTGAAACAACATAGGTCAGGCTAACACTAACAAATACAATGTGCTTCTGAAACAAATGGTTACACTTAGCACCTCTTTCATGTTCTGGAAAGGGATCTATTTCCAAGTTATGTTAAGAACTGAGTGTCCTAGTTTCAGCCAGGATGGAGCTAGTTTTGTCTTCAGCAGCTCCTGTGTTTTGGATTTAGTATGTGAAAAATGGCGATAGCACGCTGCTATTGTTGGTTGCTGCTGAATGATTAAGGACATTTTGCAGTTTCCCAAGTTTTGCTAATGTGCAGGTGCAAAAAGCTGGGAGGGGCACAGCCAGAATAGTTGATCTAAACTGGCCAAAGAGAGTATTACATACCATAGATGTCATGCCTGGTATAAGGGAGGGTCAGCGATTGCCCCCTGGCTCTGGTTCCTTGTTCGGTTCATGTTCTGTTCGTCTTCCCTTCTTATTACCTTCTCCCTGCCCTGAGTTTGGGCCTGTTTGTTCGGCTGTTTGTTTTCCCTCTCTCTCTCTCTCTCTGGCACTTGCTGTT
>KL286133.1:9850-21305 GCA_000699545.1 Podiceps cristatus | reverse complement strand
AAATATTTTTGATGGACTGAGGATTATATGCTAGTTTCGATTAATTATCAAGTTATCATTGATTTCAACCTAGAGCTTGAAATGGGGAAAAAAACCTAAGCTGTAAAACTGTGCTCCAAGAAGTTCTGAATTCTGTAAACTCATCAGACTGCATTTTACTCTAGTCCCAAGACAAAAACAGAATTAAAGCCATAAATAAATGTGTATTGTTACTAGCTTACTTCAGTAGCTGCTGCATTTCAGCCATGGGTAAAGTTAGTTCTGTAAACTTATATTTTATAAACAGTTTCAGGATCCTTCACTCCTGAAAGGTGCTAAATAATATCTGACACTTATAAATGCAGTTTATAAACAGAATGCAGAGAGAGATGGTATCACATGATACATAATATTGAATAGTAGGATGAGATAGATGAAGTACAGTAGTTTAGTTTGAGGTATTTTACCACCTTTCAAGCATTTGTACTCTGTGTGTGTGTGTATATATATATATATATATATATATTTTTTTTTCTTTTTCCCTCTGTGGAGATGAAGTGTTTGTCAGGGAAGTATCTGTATAATGCCACTATGCCTATGGTATGCTACACTATAGGAAACTGATTTTTGGTTTCCTTGGAGTTGTGTGTCTGAACATGTCAGCATTTATAATGCTAATTCAGTGGATATCCAGAAGTGCTGAGGTGTGCTTAAAAGGAAGCCTGCCAGATGCTAAAGGTATTGCTGCTATGGGTCTTCTCGAAATTTTCACTTGCATGCTGGAACATTGTTAATCTACTCTTAAAAAAAAAAAACCAGTTTCATACAAATATATGTAGTTTGTTATTGATGTTGCATTGGATACAGCATTTTCCACAATTGTTTATCAAATTAAATTCTCTTCAGTCAACAAGATTTATTGCTTTGGTATGTGAAAAAAAAATGATATATGTTTTCAACCTTTTTTGTTTAGGTTGATCCATGGAATTGGAAGGTCAGGTGATATTTCTGCAGTCCAGCCTAAAGCTGCAGGGTCTAGCCTTTTGAACAAACTTACTAATTCAGTAGTTCTGGATATTATAAAGCTGTCTGGTAGGTGTAAATCTGAAAATATATCTCATTTGTGGGGGCATGTCGTGGGTTGTTTATGTTAATTTTTGACTTGCTTTTCATGTGCAGGTGTCCGGACAGTGACCAGTTGCTTTGTGGTTCCTATGGCAACTGGCATGAGTCTAACTCTCTGTTTTTTAACATTGCGGCACAAGAGACCAAAGGCAAAATACATTATTTGGCCACGTATAGACCAGAAATCTTGCTTTAAATCGATGATAACTGCAGGTAAGAAGGAGCTGACTGATTGTGCAGTGTGTTCTTCTAACAGATATAAAACTTCATCAAGCAGAGTGATCAATTCATATGCTTGCAGTAAGATCCAGAAAAGGCCTAATGCATAGTAGTTCTAAGGGCTTTATTTCTACACTCCTGATTTCTAGCATGCGATTGCATGTACGAGTTGTCTTAATGCTTTGTAAAATGTAGGCGTATGCTGAGGTACAAAGGTGTATAAAGCAGTCAACAGAGAACACAATACTAAGGAAGTTACAGTTCCCTCTCAGTTGCCTAATTTGCTCTTCTGAGAGTTATGTAAACCCAAGGATCGTTGTTCAAATCTCTCTCTTAGATTTATGCAGAAAGCATATGTATCCTCGGCATTGTGATCAGAACGATCAAGCTGTCTGAATTGCATATTCTTTTCTTTTAGACCATGGGAAATGTTAGCTGCCCTATTTGTTTTTAATCTTGTGGTGTCACTCAGCTCATTCAGGAAATGAGTTTGGTGCATTTCTTCATTCAAACCTTAATTTCTCTCAAATGGAATTCCTTGTTTACCAGACTATAAGTAAGCTAAGGGTAGAAGTCTGTCCCTGCACAGAAGCTGTCCCTTCCTGCAGACAGATGCATGGGATCAAGGAAAGGGCAAGTAAGGGAGGCTATAATTTTCCAGCTCAGTACACATACCTGCAGGTGGTGACATAGATTCTGGTCCTAGTTCCTAGGACACTTTTTTTTTTTTTTCTTTCCATAAAAAAATCATTAGATAAAAATGACTAAACAATTGGAAGCGGGGACTGGATTCTGTCCTGGTAGGCTGCAGAGGTGTTTAAAAGGAATCAGATCAGAACAAATAGAACATATATATAGGAAAAGTGGGAGTGGTTTTGGAATGCTCAATTTAGAACATCAGGCTAAGGAAATTACATTTATAATGGAGAAGATTGTGAGGAAATACAATTGATCTGTTCATTTTTTGAATAGTTAAGATAGCTATCACAAAATTAAGAGAATTAGGAACTAAAAATAAGATAGAAGCAGGTTTCAGATATCTAACAACTACCTATTAAATGAAATATCTGTTTTCTAGATCACTAATTGAAAACCATACTAGGGCTAACCATGCCAATAAATTATTGTAGTCCAGGTTCTTCTGTAGAGTTTGAGCCTTACATGTCAATGTTAAGGCATGGTGTTGAGTCATGGAGGAAAAATTCACATAGCTGCTGCCATGTTACGCTGCTTTGGAAATCACCCTTTCCCTTTTCCCCGCCTCTTCTCCTCTACTTTCATTCAGTAAACTGAACATCTCTCTGTTTTTTAAGAAAGTTACAGTCACTTCAGCTAGCATATTGTTGCTGCTCCGTCACAGCTATTTGGGGAAGGTAATGTATAGTTTCCAGTGTTTTATGCTGTAAATAAGATCTTTCTGATTTATTTATTTATAAGCTAGAAATTTGAGCAACTACCATGACAGGCTTCCTCTTTAAGAAAGAAAACTCTTTAAGTGCTAGGTTATGTCAACCATGCCTTTGTCTAGATAAATCTTGATAATCTTTGAGGATGGAGATTCCACAACCTTCCCGGATAGCAGTTCCAGTGCTGTGCTGTCCTCTGAATGAAAAACAAAAGTTTGCCTTGCTGTTTATTCTGAACCTTTCAAGCCAAAATTTGTTGCTGTGGCCTCTTATTATATCCTACCAAGGAGAGTTTGGCTCTCTTGTCTTTGTAATTCCCTTTCAGATGGTTGGGGGCTGCTATTAGATATTCTCCTTATCCTTTTCAGGCTTGAAAAGTCTAGCTCTTACAGCCTTTCTTTCTAAGATGTGTGCACTTTACTGCACCCATCTTGGTAGCCCTCTGATGGACCCTCTCTGGTTTTATCACATCCCTCCTGAACAGCCCTTTCCAAAACTGGAAACACTCCAGCATTTAGAAGAAGGGGATAACTTCCTTTTTTCAAGCATTTCTCATGTGTTCTTGGGGAACAACCTTATGAGGTTCAGCTGTTGTACATCTTAAATACAAACCTCAACTGGAAACTTTAAAAATAAAACATTTGGGAAATAGCTTGGATTTTGATATGACAAAGTGCACTTTCAGAATGAGGTCAAATGTGGATGTTTTAATCTTTTAAGATGTAATTTGGAAGTTTATAGATTGGATAAGGCAGGGGCTTATGATGAAAACCAATTCATAATGATCATTGTTGCATTACTACATCTAAGGGCATCCTCTAAAAGAAAGACCATTTTAGTATGCTAGTGCTTTACAAGAATGCTACTCAAACACTTTTTAATTGGGGGGGAAGAGGTTAATCTGTTTTTAAAACAATTTTCAAACCCGTTGCTCTTGCATGCAAAGAATATAAGGTAAGCTTTTGTCTGGAGTCCAGTGTTTAACAAAATTATTGTAGTTTTTAGCTGCATGGACACTTTACAATAAAACAGTTTATGTATCTGTGTTCTTAATCCAAGTCTGAAAGAATCTGTTAAAACAATAGAAGCAAGAAGATTGTTCAGATTTATACTGGAACTAAGACCCCACAATTAATCAGAGATTTGATGATATGCACTCAGGTCTTGATTTTTTTGGTCAGGTTTTGAGCCTGTGGTGGTAGAAAATGTATTAGAAGGCGATGAGCTACGGACAAACATTGAAGCAGTGGAGGCTAAAATCAAGGCTCTTGGTGCTGAAAATATTCTTTGTGTGCATTCTACAACGTCTTGCTTTGCTCCAAGGGTACCGGATAGGTAAGTTGTTTTTGTAAGAAGTGTGGTATTTGTTACTGTAAAAAAGAAAAACCCAAACAAAACCTTTATATTTTGAATGTCTGTCTTCCTAAAATGGCTTAATTACTGCAATTAGTAACGATACTTTAATCCCCTTTCTTAAGGAAAATGACAGGTTGAAACTATGTTCTACTTTCAGAAAAGTGTATTAAAAAAGTGAGAATAATGTGGAAGGTCCTTCTTCTGTCATACAACTGAAGTTAATGATGATCTCTTGTGGTAGAATGAATGTCATTTTGGCAGTGTTTTTCTGATAATTTCATGGAAGTAGTTAAAGTAGACTTTCATAGAAATATGTTCTAAGAAATGTGTTAAAAAAAACAAAATAACAAAACCCCAAACTCTTCTCCTCTAGCCAGTGATGAGTTTTCAAGGCTGTTAATACAGTTAAAAACAAGCTACAGCTAAATTTAAAATCTTTGCTTGAGTTACTCTTTCCTGTACTATATTGATGTTTATAAGGCTAATTAAGATATACTGATAGAAGGAAACTCTTGGAAGCATCTAGGGCAGATGTGCTGTACGAGTGTAACGTATGATTTGCCCTGCTGTAACTTACCTTGGTTTGAACATTTGCTGCCTGATTGCATGATGCTGCTACTTAGAATTTTCAGCTGTTTAATCACCATTAAATGAAGCTTAAAATACATTGCATTCTTTCCTAATATTATGTGTCCATATACGTAACTTCTGTAGTTGCTACAAAGACGTCACTCAAGCACTGCTGAAGCTGAGGTGAACATTACGGTTATGGATGGGAAATGGAGTATCTGAGACATTATCTCAACTTGTAGCTTGGTTCTGAAATATTTGAAAAACTTCTCAATCTGAAAATGACATGTTAGAGTAGAGGTGCCTAAAGTACTTGGTATATTGAGTGAGTAATTTGTCCAAAATGAGCACCATTGTTACTCGCAAAACCTGCTTTCTCTATTTGCTTACGAAAATAAGCATCAAGAAGCAAATTCCTTAGGTTTTACAATTGAACGGGTATATTTTTATGGGTTTTTATGTAGTAAACTAAAGTACGAGATATTAGTAAGATGTCTTAACGTGGTTTTAAATGTAGTGTTCCCATTGTTCCATTTCAATTGTTTTTAATTTATCACAAAATTGAAAAGACTTATGCTTAGAGTTCCTCTGCAGTGCATGCTTTTTTGTTAATTACTTTGTTATCTGGAAAATTTAGTTGAATATTTGCAAGTGTAGGAAAGAAACATTACTGACTCTGAAACACGGCAAATAGAGATAAGTTTCGCTCTTGGTTTCCTATCTTTAAAAAACCCCAGTGTTTATCATAGGTTAACCCAGTTGCCAAAGGGAAGTTAAAACCACATAATTCTGTCAGAATGCTATGAACATTGCTTGAAATTGACTTGCAGATTTATTGGCTAGCTTAAATCACAGCTATCAAAATTGAATGGTGTATTTTATAGCTTGGGTAAATGAATCTTTTCCTTATCTGCTTCCTCTTTTTGACATGTGATTGTTTTGTCCTCTGCAACTAAGAGATGAATTATTAGGTAGTGGCACTGTGTTATGATGTACTGCAGATATAGGAGGATTTGAACGCACTTTCTATTTAAAGGATACTGTCAGCTATTGAAGGCCATAACGTTCATCTTCCTACAGGAAGGAAAATCCCGTACAGTATTTCTGGAGGGTACCATTTTAAATGTCTGTTAAATATCTTGCATTCATGAGGCTTTGTTTCATTGTGGTGTTTTAAAATTTTAAGTAGCGTAGGATTGTTAAAAGTTAAGAGTTTTATGCCTGTGTACCTATAGCTTTCCGTTAAAGTATTATTTAACTTTGTGGGAAAAATTCACTAATGTATAAACCCCTTTCTTCTGAGAGACATCTGTTCTCAGTCTTATACCTGCTGTTGCTGTGAGTTCTCTCTAAAACTACTGTATTTAAAAGAGAACTAAAGAGGAAAAAAAGTGTCTTTTTCGGTTAGTTTATGTACTTAGCAGAACTCTATCTTGTTACTTTCACTAATATGAGAAGAAAGAGTTCTATTAACTTTCACAAACAGGAGAGAAAGAATAAATTGGAAAATATTTCTGTATGTCCTATTTGTGACTTTTAAGAACTTGAGCAGTAGCCAAACCTGAATTGATGATTTATTTTTCTGATATGGCTAACAGCACTTTTGATGGTTCATTTTAAGCCTTGGAAGCAGACAAGTGGTGTGCAGAATTGTTTGCTTCCCTTGTATGATCACACATTCTTTTCAAATTGTAGCACACTCATCCTGTGTTGTAATATAGATCTAATTGTTCAATAGAATATTTTTAGGAAAAGAGACTTCTTTGTTTTCAGTGCTTATAGGAGCCAGCTTATTGCTCCTTTAAGTCTCAGGAGGTGAGAAAGGCAAACATCAAGATCCACACGAGAAGGCAAAAACTTTGCCGCGCATAGTGTTATGTTTCCTGAAGTATTCTGTTAATGTTACATAGTTCAGGATTCAGGATGTTGATAAATGTGAAAAATGATTGGACATGTGGCTTCTGCCAAATACCTTGACTGTAGAATATCAATACATACATTATACTACTGGTGTTTCCTAATCATTAAATACTTGTGATTTCTTTAGGGATAATAGGATGATGATGTTGTTTTCCTAAAGATTGAGGTTCAGAAAATTTAATCTGAGGTTTGCAGCTGAATTTTGCATTATGAAACAACACTAGGCAATGTAATAGAAATAGAATGCAAAGAAATGTCACCCCTTGGAAAATGTTTTCATACTCTGTCACATTTTATATGAATGTCAGTAAATTGCATTGAGAGGCTGTACAGAAGGAGATAGAGTAAAAATGCATCGGAAGGTTAGAGTTTCTGGATTTTTTTAAAAAAATAATATTACCTTTTTCATCACTTCAAATTATTATATATTACCTTTTTTAAAATAAATTTTATTTCTAAAATATATTCACAATTTTTTGGGGCAAAAAAAGAGCTTTTTTTAAAAATAGAGCAGGATTGGAGTGCTTCAAAAAAGGATACTAAATACATGTATGCTTACAGTGCTGAAGGCCCTTACCCAAAATGACCTATGCACCCACATAAATCCTAGTTTGACTGAGAAATCAATACCCACTGTGATTTTGGGGACTTCTAAAGGCAAGTGAAGAGTCGTCTTTATTTCTGAGAAAACAGGGGAACAAGGTTTTAATTTGTTGATTTCCACATTCATACAATTTAGGGCTCTCCATTCCTTTGAAGAATCTTTTCTGTTAATCAGTTTATCTGAAATAATGCAAGTGAGGTTTCAGCCAAAGGTTTGAAATACTAGTTCTTTAAAATAAATAGAAGCATGTGAAGGCTTACTGTTAATATGATGCTTTTGATTCCCAAGACACATCTTGAAATTTCCATTAGTCCATTTTCAGGTTGAATATTAGAAGAAAAGGGAAAAATCTGTGAATAGCTAAAGCTCTCTATGTTACCATTAAAGTAGTATAAAAAAATGCTTGTATCTGAAGCAGAATGATTTGGGATCTATTTACTGTGCTCCAGACAAAACTTTCAGTGAAGCATGAAAAAATTCAGCCCAGGTCAACAATTTGTAGTATATGTAAAAGAGAATTTTCTTCTTAACCTTTACAGTGTAAGGTGACAAGTGCTACCTTGCAGGTACTAAGCAATAAGCTGCTTTTCTCATACTGACCTCCTTGTAGACTTTGTCCATCTTTTAATGGTGTGATTTGTAACATGAGTTAGTTACCAATGCTTCTCTAAATTACAATTCTACGCTCATAGGCTGGAGGAACTGGCCGTGATTTGTGCTAATTATGACATTCCCCATATTGTCAACAATGCGTATGGAGTTCAGTCTTCAAAATGCATGCATCTTATCCAGCAGGTAGGAGCTGTGTATTTCAAATGCTACTTTTTTAAACAAGTATAAGTAAATCTCTGATTGTAGACCACACTAGCAGATTTTGTTGAGTGTTTCACCGCTTTGAAACTAATCCCATTCACATCTGATACTTGAACAATTTTCCGAGAAAGCGGAGCAGAGGGAAATAGAACTTAAAAATAATATTTGTTATTTCTAGTGTGTGCTTTTTATGTATTAAAATTTATTTAGGTTTTGTTTATGTTCAAGTGTCTTTCATAATGGAAAAATATCCTTAATAAGCTTTCTTAAAATGTTTCAGAAACTTAACTAAAAATAAAATAATGGATCATACTCGAATAGGGATTACACCTTCAACAGAATGCAAGTTACAGATTTTCAATTGAAGGTACAAGATTCTACAGTAACACTTTACAGATGTTGTCACTGTTAAAATATTGTTGGCACAGAGAATGGCTGAGGCAAGTGGGTTAAAGTCAGTGTTGTGTTCGAAAGTTTTAATTTCTGTCCCAGTTCAGTTTGAAAAGGACGTTGCTTAATATCAAAGATCTCCCATGAAACTAGCAGGTTTGCTCATTACAACGTATATGCACTGTTTCTTCAATGTTTATTTTCTCTCTGTTGCCCGTATTAAAAAAAAAGGGGGTGGGGGTGGTGTTTAAACATGATCCAAGGGATCCTGAACCATTATGAATTTAAAATATGCTGGCCTTTTTTTTTTTTTTTTCTAATTAAGACACTATGTTATTAACTGGGTGCAGACCAACTTGGTATATGACAGGAACGTCATGTTGGCATTTCTAAATCTTGAGAGGCTGAAAGAATTTGACAAAACTTGAAGTGATATGTGAAATAGAAAATGGTTTTATGCTTTAATTGTAATATATTTGGTACGTGTTTATTGTATTTAATTTGCACAAGTTTAGTGAAATTCTGATGTGAAGGGGGCTGTGGAACTGCTGAGTTTTACTGCATGAAATGTTTGTATCTAATGATAATCTTTTCAGACTACAAAGCTGCAAATGGAGCTGTTCCTGTGTTGGTTTCTGTTTTTTCTTGGCTTCTTGATAGGTTGTTTGAGATTTCTTTTGTTTGTTCTTTGGTTATGCAAATGTGTACGTTTGAGTTCTGTTTTGTAAATAATGTATTTCCTGCGATAGAAAATGTATTGTCTATGAGGAGTAGTTATTAATGAATACTTAGGAATGTGTACGTGCTGAGCACAGTGTGAACAGAACTTGCAAGAGCATCACAGGAAAGAGCTTTTGAGACCATTTCGTGTGTCAGGCTTTTCCTCTCATGGTCTCCTGTCAATTAAATGAAATGATAGCTGCTGGCATTCATCTTCCTATCAAAAAGCTGACAAACTCGGAGTGCTTCTTCCCATCTCCCATGCACTAAGTTATTAAAACATAGAAAAAATAACTGTGGTTTAGTGAGGTCTGCTTTTTTCTCTCTTTTTGCCATAGCTATTAACTCTGCTTCTATTTCTTGGGTTTAGTATGTAGTACTTCAATATGTATTTGAATATGCTTGAATACTTTTATGTTCTTTAATATACTTTTCAGGTTCTGATATGCTGCATACTTTTTAATTGTGAAGTTCACAGTAGCATATTACTCAAATTGAAGATGTAATACAGAATCTACATTTTTTTTTCCTTTCAGAATATCTGAGTGGCTAGGTATAAGGACATTTTGTTTTCTGGGAAGTGGGAAAATCTGCTATGGGAAGTTATCTGGATCTTGATTTTGCAAGCAGCCTTATAAGAAGGAGTGCTGTCACAGCCCACTTGTTTTAATGCAAATTTATCTGTGCATCAAGAAGAATCTTCTTTGCTGATGAAGCATTAACCTGTATCCCTTTACTGTGAGAATCTGTGAAATGTTTTAGGTTGTACAGTTTTAACTGTATAATTCCCATTAAATTCCAAGGGTTTTCTTTTTGGTGGTTGTTGAAAATAAGCTACACTTAGGCTTGCAGGAACTAAAATCAGTATTTTAAATCACAGCACAATAGGAATTTGTAAGGTGCTATGTAAGCAGACAATAGTAGCGAGCAATGCTAAGAAAAGGTAATAGTATGATTTTTAATTTTTATCACAAATACATTATCTGAGAGAGTTTCAGGAATTGTTGTTTCAGTTACATTGCTGTGTAAATATGGTGCTATTGCATACTTCCTTTTTCCTAATGTAGACTGTGGATTTTTTTTGTTGTTCCTTTTTGATACAGGGTGCTCGAGTAGGCAGAATAGATGCTTTTGTTCAGAGCTTGGACAAAAATTTTATGGTCCCAGTAGGTGGTGCTGTCATTGCTGGCTTCAGTGAGTCCTTCCTTCAGGAGATCAGCAAAATGTATCCAGGTAACTAGTTCTTGGACTGATTTCATCCATAGGAAATGCCTGTAGAAAACTTGATTATCAGCTTGCTTTCACGTAAAATCTATTTTTCCCAATTCAATCTGTGTATTGTTCTTTTCAGGAAGAGCATCTGCATCTCCTTCTCTAGATGTTCTCATTACACTTCTGTCTCTAGGTGCCAGTGGCTACAAACAGTTGCTGAAAGAGAGAAAGGTAAGCTTTTTGGCAAGCAGCACTTCTTTAAAGTCAGGTGTTAACAAAGTGTTGTTGCAAAACTGCTTTGTGTAGTAAATCCAGTTTCTGTCTAGAAAGCCGTTGAATTTCTTCTGAGCTCACAGCTTTGAATCTGGAAAGGCAGTATAATGCACTTACTTCTTGGCCAAACGGTGCTCATGAGTACACGTTTTCCATGTTGTTTTCCAAACCAGAAAGCTAAACTGAGGTCCTGTACTATCTTGTACGGTATTTATATTTGTTCCAAAGTGTGACTTATGCAGTAGAATTTTGCCCACAAAAGCTTAATTCGAGAAGTACTGTGCTGTGTTGTTATGATCACATTGCTTCCAGGACGAAAGCATGAGATCGGACACCCAGAGGTAACCCAGGGTCTCTGCTTTTCCTCATTTGGACCTGTTGTGCCTTTATGCTAGGAGAGTGTTTGATTTAATGTTTGAGTACCACATTCTGTAGAGAATTACAGCTTCTGGTTAGATTATAAATACTGTGCATGGCCACAGAAAGAGAAAAATACTGTCATTTAAGGTATTCATCTAGAAACAGAGCTAGGTTTCTTCTCCGCCTCTCACAGACTGTATGTTGTACGTTGGGTCTAACTGCATTGCACAAACATTCAAGTGATCTAAGCTTGGAACCTGTAGGTCTTGAGTTGTCCTTGATTAACTGCATTGCACAAACATTCAAGTGATCTAAGGTTGGAACCTGTAGGTCTTGAGTTGTCCTTAATTGTGGGCATAATACAGGTCTGATTTTGTTGTCTGTAGATATTAACACAGAGGATTCTTTTTGTTAGAGGGTTTTAGGTAAAGAAATACTCTGAATTAAGTTAATAGTTTCAAGTCATGCATGATCTGTTGCATTATTTTATTTAGAAACTACGTTCCAA
>JMFS01124192.1:0-12104 GCA_000699545.1 Podiceps cristatus | reverse complement strand
CCCCGAAAAAACAAACAAAACCCACAACACCACCACCCCCCAACCAAACCCAGAAACAACAACCAAAACCAAAACAAACCACCCACCAAGAAGCTTGTAAGGCATTTAGGCAAGACCGAGGCTATGTTGCTCCATCCAGTGTGAAAATCATTTCAAGAAATTGTATCCTCGGGATTATTTAAGGAAGGGCATTTTTTATTGGGGATGGCTCAGTCAAGCACTGCAGGTTTTAGGACAGATGGAATCTTACTAATAGCAAGAAAGCCTTTAGCTGTAAGTACAGCCATTATAATTAAAACTGAGGCCTGCAGGCATCTAAAAGGAAGCCAAGAATCCTGCCTATGGGATTTTCTCTTATAGTAGGGTATTTTTAAATTCCTGCATTCAAAGAATTAATAGTTACAAATTACAGTGCTTCTAAAGATTTAACAGAGTAGATGAGATGAAACAAGTTTAAGACTTAAATTCCATTCTTTATGCCTTCTGTCTGATTTATAGTACTAGAATATACACTTGGTTTTGTCTTTACCTTTTTAGGTTTTCCAATTTAGTCTTAATTGGAGAAAAAAGTTATATCAATGGCAATCAAACTCGGATTTCAATGTGGCCACTGAAATCGGGTTCGCTTCAGGGGCAGATTAACATGGTTAGTTAGCAAAGAATAACCAGGATTTAAACACCTACCAAAAATGATCTGGAAAGTCAGAGGGCTCCTTTCTTGAGTGGTGACACGTGCTTTCCCAGTGGAAGCCATATCAAGTCCACTGGGAGCAAGTTCTGTGTCTCTGAACATTTCAGGTTGTCCTCGTACTTGGCATCATCCCAAATGCTGCCACTGTAGGCTATGAGGTTAATCCAGAGGTTAAGTATGTTAAGGGTTTAATACTTCTCTTGTATCTTAGTGTGAAATCCAGTTGGTGCTCTAAAAGTGCTGTTTTATTTTTCTAAGAGAACTTCACCATTTTAATGATAAATCAGTCAGGCTTCTAATAACACGTGAGTAGAATTTAATGTGCCAATGCCTCTTTTGAAATAAGACTTAAGTGAAATTTACACTGAAAATTTTGTCAATAAAGTACTTTGGTTTAAATTGCGTAGGGAGGTTTCAGATGGTGGATTTTGATTTGTAATTATTGTTGGATAAATGACTGAATGGATTCCTGGGATGGAAGGTTGACACCAACTATGTCCCCGTTTGTTCTTTGTCCTTATAGAATAAACAGAGTGAGATCTTGTCTTATATGAAAGATAAGTGTAGAGATGTAATGGCCTCCAAAGCCTGAGAATTAAAGACATAAATTCCATGTGTACAAAATTGCTCATTCTTCTTGAAGGCTTCTTGGCTGCTCGTTCTAACTCTAACTAATCCACATGTCAAAATGTATTTTAGATATACAACAACCCTCTGCAGATGTATAATTTTGTTAAGGAAAACACAAATATTTGATACAAACGAAAGATGAAGCTTGATTCAATCACTTGCTAAATGTTTGACTGATGATTGTATGTTTAGAGACTAAAGTGATGATAAAATGTTCTGCTATAGGTATCTTCGTATTCTGATAAGCATTTAGCTGCCATTAGAGGCAAGGACCTTATAAGGGAGTATTTGAATTGGAGCCATGACTATTGAAAGCCATACTTACCTTTAAGTGTTATTTTAAATGTAAGATAAAAGAATGCACTCTTCAGTTAAACTCCAGTTTTAAAGGCATTATTCTTTCTTTGTAAGACCTTACCTGTAGATGGAAAGGCAATTAGAAATAATCCTCTCTAGTGGCTTGCCACTTCTGATTACTCTAAGCTAGAATAATGCCTTCTGTAGATATTCAATGCAGAGGGACATTATATGCTAATGCTCTTAATACTTTGTATTTCTGCAAAAAAGTTAGTCCTCCACTTGCTTGTAAAGTGAGGATGGTAATGATACCATTGAACTTGCTTAGAGACTTCTGATGTGCAATTACATATTAAAAAAATATTAATCAGTTTTTCATTACTTCTAGGGTTAAGTTGCATTCTCACTTCCTCAGCTAGTAAGAAAAAAAAAATCTAACTGAATTAACTGAGCTGTAAAGAAACATCTAAATGCTTTTGATTGTGATGTTACGGTCTCCCACAGCATTCTCCTGGAGAAGCTGGCATAATCGTGGCGTAGACAGGTGCACTCTTCGCTGGGTAGAAAACTGGCTGGATGGGCGAGCCCATAGAGTTGTGGTGAATGGAGCAAAATCCAGCTGGCGAACGGTCACAAGTGTAGTCCCCCAGGACTCAGTTTTGGGGCCGGTCTTGTTTAACATCTTTATTGATGATCTGGACGAGGGCATTGAGTTCACAAACACTGAGTGCAGCAAGTTTGCAGACGACACCAAGCTGGGTGGCAATGTTGATCTGCTTGAGGGTAGGAAGGCTCTGCAGAGGGATCTGGACAGGCTGGATTGATGGGCTGAGGCCAACTGTATGAGGTTCAACAAGGCCAAGTGCCGGGTCCTGCCCTTTGGCCACAACAACCCCATGCAATGCTACAGGCTGGGGGAGGAGTGGCTGGAGAGCTCCCCTGCAGAAAAGGACCTGGGGGTGTTGATTGACAGCCAGCTGAATATGAGCCAGCAGTGTGCCCAGGTGGCCAAGAAGGCCAAAGGCATCCTGGTCTGTATTAGACATTGCGTGGCCAGCAGGAGTACGGAGGTGATAGTGCCCCTGTACTCGGTGCTGGTGAGGCTGCACCTTGAATACTGTGTCCAGTTCTGAGCCCGTCACTACAAGAAGGACATTGAAGTACTGGATCGTGTCCAGAGAAGGGCAACGAAGCTGGCGAGGGGCCTGGAGCACAAGCCTTACGAGGAGCGGCTGAGGGAGCTGGGGTTGTTCAGCCTGGAGGAGGCTGAGGGGCGACCTCATCACTATCTACAACTGCCTGAAAGGGGGTTGCCTGGAGTTGGGTGTTGGTCTCTTCTCCTAAGTAACTAGTGATGAGAGGAAATGGCTTCAAGTTGCGGCAGGGGAGGTTTAGACTGGATATTAGGAAGGTGGAGAGTGGTGAGGCATTGGAATGGGCTGCCCAGGGAGGTGGTGGAGTCACCCTCACTGGAGGTCTTTAAGGAACATGTGGATGAGGCATTGTGGGACATGGTTTAATGGGCATGGTGGTGTTGGTTGATGGTTGGACTTGATGATCTTACAGGTCCTTTCCAACCTTAGTGATTCTGTGATACTAGTTCTCAAGCTGCAGTAGGGATAGACAAGCCTACAGTTCAGAGGTGAAATTGCACGTGGTTTGAAAAGTTTGACATGGGGTGGAGGGTGGGAGGGAATTAACTCACTTGTAAAATGATTAATAAGAATGAGATGGTTTTCAAACAGAATTGAAGCAGATGCAGAATTGAAGAAGATTTTTGTAATGTTCATTGTTTTCTTATAAGCAATTCCAAATTACAAACAACTGAACAGTAAGGGGGGAAGAAAAAAAAAATCCAGGTAAAATGAACTTAGAGATCATAAGCCCAAGATATTTTAATCAGGTATCTCTTCAGATTCAATTCTTTATTCCGATGCTGACTTTAAGAGCACCCCCTGCTTATCAAAGCAAAATATTGACTTCCCTTCCATATGGCTCTTTGGCAATGTTCTTCCTTAGATCATAAATTGGCTTCACTGCGGATTCTAATTGCCTAATCTCATGAGATGGGTGTTGGTGCTGGACTTCAGGTAAAGCAAGTGGAAACTGCAGCGCCTTTCTAGCACAGGTACACGTTGTTCTGGAGGCATTAATTTCATGAAACTCTTCCCGCTACCGGCTGCAGGGAAGTACAATAGAAAACTTCTGTGAAAAAAGCTTTTTTCCTCTGTGTTTTGCTTGGCTGTATTTGCTATTCCACGGATCTTTTTCTGTCCTACTCTGTAGTACACAAAGGGATCGCATTCTGCGTGAGCCTGCCTGCGAGGACTGTAACTGGCCAGAAACAGTGGCACTCTGATGCGTGCCAAGCTTCTCAGGGGTATGTGAGAGGGTGCTTTGTAATTTATCCTGCAGCTTAATTGCTTCCCCTTCCAGAGGTGGACTGCAAACACTTTGGACAGAAACATAAAAATATTTCTCAGTTGCTTTGTGTTTAGACTGCTGCTAACTTCAGTCTGCACACAGCAGACTGTGTTCCCTGAAAAGAAGAAATTGCACCTGCCTTCCTTTCTCCCAGGTAACGTGGCCAATTGTGTGGAAGATACCAATATTTCTCCAGTTTGCTAGATGGGCCCTGAGGTAGTTGCATCTGTATACTGGTTTATGTGTATTTAACTGGTTTTGTTCAATATTCAGGTACAGAAGACTGTTCCAGGCTTTCCAGGTGGTGGTATGGTGAGCATCTGCCCGGTGCGGGTCTTTATTTGCATGCTGGAGGAAGTGTGTTCCTCTGCCTCTTGCTGAGCGGACAGATGGTGTCCATAACCTTGATGTAAAGCACACCGCACAGACTGTGGAGTGGGCTGCTTTTTGTGAAAATGTGGGGCTTTGTATCCTGTCCATTGCTTCAAACTGTTGTCAGACATTAAGGGAAAAGAGAACCTAGGTGACTAAAAAAATAAGTGTTAGATTAACAAGGTGAGTGTGGAGAAGATGCGTTCGGCCCAACTGCTAGCTGGCCTGAAGCTTGATACCATGTGCAAGAGAGTGATGGGCAATGAAGTCAAGCTGATCTTTGTATGAATCTCTTCAGAGAGTGCTGAGAGCTTGGAATAGACATTTCTTGGACAGTAGTGTCTGTAGACAGTACAAGAATAGGTATAGTAAGCTCATATGCTAGTAGCTGTGCTTCTATGGTATTTATCATAGAATATAGTAAGTTATCTATGGGAGAAGTGTTTTGCTGCTTCTCACAGATTGAGACACATGTCTGAGTTTAACAGTTCAGCTTTAAAAGACAAAATTGGCATCTTTTATCTATGGAAGTGGCTGCTTTCAATGTTCCTGTCCAGGCTTGCATTTAGAATTGTTTTTCTTAACATGGTTACTAGAGGTGTCTGTGTGTGTGACACCTTTGTAAGGACAAAAGAGGTTTTGGTAGTCACTACTACATGAGCAATGCATTCCAAGAGCTGAAATGGAAGGATGCTTCTCAGGATGGAGCTCGTCTCCACAAATATGAGTGTGTGCAGGTGGACCCTTGAAGATTGCACGTTAGGTCTATATATTAAAAACCATATTATACTCTCACTTAAGATAGCTAAAAAATAAGTTACTTTCTGTAATGGGAGTTGTGGTGAAGATAATAGGGCAAAAAGAATGTGATTAGTTATGTTCTCTGTGAAATAGTGAACATTGTTAATTGGTGGCTGTAGGTCTAATACCCAGTCAATTCAGTAAACTTATCAAGTAGGTCCTTTTTAATCAGTCAGTTGTATGTTGTGCTTTAATACAGAACTCTCTCTCATTATACATCCTTCCTCCCTAGTACAGTAGAATTCATTGTGCTGTTTTATATCGGTGTACCTGGGGAGAATTGCCGTAACCTGGTAATTCATGGTTTACGAGTACATATACCGGGTTGGTCATTGAGGAACAGTTCCAGCAACACAACTGACAGTTATCTTCATCATTGCTGTGGTATACAGTGGGAGTTGGGCACCTGGTGTCTTTTTTATTCTTTCGTTCAAAATAGTGCCTGAAAATGCTTCTTACATAACTTACATTGGATCTTGCAGCTGGTGATTCAGATGTTTACCTTGTATTAACTTTGTCATGCCATTTCATGTGGGAGGTGCTGTACTTTCATGTGTGATCTGCAAGGACATCCATTTGTGTAAGTACCAGCCCAGATTCATCTTTTATATAGTTCTGATATGAGTTTGAAGCTTTATACTGCTTGGGACTTCAACTGAAGCTCCTTTTTCACTTTTGGTAATGGGCAATGGCATCTAAACTCTTCCTGCTTTTCTGCGCTCAAATGGTATTTATGGGATTTTTGAGGGTATGAATACACAGCATGTACGAGCAGTGGAATGGTGCACAGTGAACTGATGTGTATGAAATATAAAGAATAATGAAATGGAAAGCTTTCTATACATTCATCATCACGTGAAACCGGTATGTAAAAACACAGAATGCTATCAAAGAATACTTTTTTCCCCTGTATCTTGAAGTGACCAAGAGTCCTGAGGCCTTAGTGTGAGCTTGGTACCAGTATAACTCGTGAAGTTTCTTGAAGGTGATGCATCCTCTGCTGGCTTAGGTTTAATTATGTTGATGAAAAGGTGTTGCCTCACTTTGACAATAGCAGCACTGTAATAATATGAGAAACTGATGCACTGTGTTGGAAAGGAGCTGTTCACTTGCTAGAGACAATACAAATTTGTATGTCTAGTAAGAATATCATGAGTAAAATATAAACTGACACTACTGGAAGTGCTAATAGAAATGCATTTATGAACTTCTGTGCTACAGTTCCATCAAATATGGGGGTGTCTGATATTTACTGATACCTCTGTTTTGTTTCTCTCCTGTAACAGAATAAACTATACTGCTGTAAACACTGGCCTGGACTAACTATAGGCCAGTACAACTGATGTTTAGTAGTTAGAGTTCTGCATTATTGAGCTATCACTGCTAGCACAGAGGAATTCAAGATTTGTATCTGACATGAAGTAAGGGGAGAATTCATCTTTACTAGGAACTGTTTGTTTATTATAATGCAGATGACATGGTGCAAAATACAGATTTCTGATACTAGAAATTGAAGAAGGTATTAGAGAATCGCTTCTACCAAGTATTGAGTTTTGGTTAAGAGCAAGAATAGAAAAGTGAAACAACTAAGCTGATTTTAATGTATAGTGTTTGCTGTAGATATGAGAAGTGCCCTCACTTTTATTTTTGGTTATCTATGACAAAACTTGTGTGTTAAAAAATACTTCACATTTACACATATCTCTGGAACACTTATGCTTACCTTTTAGGCAAGAGCATCCTCTGGCTTAGGGACAAAGGCTTTTCCTAAGGCTTTCACTGATCCTGGCCACGCTGTGCCTTTTTGGGGAACCCCACAATGACTTTTCACTAACTGCCTTGGAAAGACACACGCACATGGCTTTTGACTTCCCAGCGGAAGAACAGGAGGTGGACCTAAGCAACGGCTGGTCCTAGCACAGTGCACCAGGGAGCAGTTTCTGCCGTGTAGGCTGGAACCCGTGATCAGCAAGTGGAGAGGGCCAGACCCCAAACCTGCTGACTGGGTGAATGCCTTGCATTTTACTGTAGTGCAATTTTGTTCTGTCACCCATTTTACTCTTACTCAAAAGGATTTATCAGACATTTCTTTTAATGGGGTAGCATATTAGTCTGAAGGATTTGGGGGATCAATTGTAAAGACTATTTAAAATGCCCGAGGGAAAGTGTTGCAGCTCTCGGTCCTCCTGTAATTGAAAGGAGTGAAATATTTCATAAATGTTGACCTATGCCTATCTTTCAAACTGACTTGGTGGTCTGAGCTGCAGGGGTCTCTTAATTACAGACCCCATCCAGACCAACAGAGGTAATGGTTTCCTTGCCAGCCAGGTGTGATCCGGGCTGGTTAGTACACAGCTCCCTCAAACTTCCAGAGAGCACGAGCTGTCCAGGCTGGGGGCTGGTAGCCTCTTGTGAACAGGACGTGCATCCAGAACAGTATCTCCTTTCACCCAGGCTATGGGGCAGAGTTGAGTAAGTGCCGATTCCTGTCATGACAGGTCTGAGTCAGCTTTGAATTGGCGACTTCAGCTGCTGCTTTGGCATGACCAGTTTGGGTTTGCAGGCTTGGGGAGGTTGAAGTGTGCAGGAATATTTACATATTTCCCCATCTGAACTCCCCAATGGACATGATCCTCTTCATAAGAGGTACAACTCTCCTGTTTCCCTACCTGTAAGCTCTCTATATGTTTCAAGGAGTTACTATAATAGCAAGGGACTTCTGAAATAAGAGATGCTGCAGACTAAGAATCTACTACTGTTGAGATAGAGTTGTATTTCCAAATGTATGCAATAAAAACATGACAAGGATTACTGGGCCCATCATTTCTGTGGTATGGGAGCAGCAGTGATATTAGTTAGCTGCTGTGCCTTTGCAGTACGATATTTTGTTGTCTTTTCTCATGTACATCCATGGGTTAGTGTTGCATGTGTATTATTTCAGCAGCAGGCAGGAGAGGTTTGTAAGCTGATCACTCCATAGTTTCCTTCTGAGAAAACTGCTGGATCAAAGCAAAACCAGGCTGATGCACGTACAGAGGGAGAGAGGCGGCAGTAAGGCAAGCAGCTCCTCACCTCAAGCTGAGCTGCACCTTCTCTGGGCTAAAGCCTTGGAGCTGGGTGCTGGCTTTCTGATCGGGTAAGACTACTGTGAGAAAGTTGTGGAGAGGAAAGAATTCACCAGAAGCTGCTGGAGCCCTGCCACTGTGTTTCGGGGGTTTCAGAGTGTCGATACTCATGATGGCATGGCAGTTCCATGTTTAGTGCTGGTTTTTGGATGGTGCTAATTACTGCTGTCCCTTTCCTGTTCGATTCCTATAGCCTTTAGGGTGGAAGAGATGCATGTGGAGATGCAGTAACAACTTCTGTTGTCTTGTATTGCCAGGGGAATCCCTTAATATGTCTAGTCATTATTGGGGAGGTGAAGTAGTCATGGCAGACAATGATGTGCCAGGTTTGAAGGCTTTGTTTTATGCCAGTCCTTAAATTTGCTGTATATTACTAGGTCAAATGCTTGATGTTCACTAAAATCAATCTTCACATCTTTCTATTCTGTTAGGTTGTTCTGGTTTGTAACCTTGTTCTGGTTTGTGACATTGAAATACTTCCAGCAGTTTAAAAAAAAAAAAAAAAAAAAGGTAAAAGGTCACATCTTTCTATTTGCTGTTCAAGGAAAAACTTCTGTATGTTTTTTCCTATTTTCAATATGCAGATGACTTTGTTTAATAAGCATAGCTCTGAAGAGCGAAGTAGTGAAAAACTTTGATTGCCATTGCAATAGGGAAGTTCAGTTTACACTGTTTTTTCTTTTGTCATCTTAGAGCTTACCTTTATTCTGAGTTCATGGGTCGCCTTCCATAGATTGCTCATTCCTAGCAGCATCTTATCTGTTCCTACCCCCTGTGCATCATGTGTCACTTGTCAGATGTAACCTTCCGAAAGAAACTTTTTGTTCTGTAGCTTGAGATCCTGTCTGGTATGGTGCTGAATCAGGTGGAAGTGCTATATTCAAGGTAGCCATTAGACTTTCTCATATTATTTGGAAAAGAACAAAAAGACAATTAGGATATTACCATTCTCAAATAAACCATGAAATGGTGGTTTTCCTACTGTGCAAGATAGCTTTTTATGTCAGTATTACATCGAAATGCAACGCAGTAATTGTACTTCTGTAATTGTACTTCTGTAATTGATTTATCCTTTCTATTAGCACGGTGACGGGCAGGCCCAAGAGCATGTTTTTGCACGGAGTAGTCATACCTTCATTCTGTTATGCATAATTACAGCTTTCTGTTATTAGTGGTGAAATGGATAGTTTTTCTCATCCTGAAACTTACCTTGTTAAAACACTACTGACTGGACAGGGATTACTATACTTAATATTTTATCACCTCTTTTAAGAGTCTTCAGCCCAGTAGAACTTTTCTGACCCTGTCTAATATATAAAGTCTAGCAAACTAACCCATTTTTTGGAACGGAAAATCACCATCCCATATGTCTGTGTTACTGGACATACCATTTTGTACATAGCTGGCAGTGCACTGGAGCTGATCTAGACCAAAGGGCTGCCTGGAACAGGTGTAGCTTTTGTGAGGCAAGTTCTGTGCTCAGAGCAAGGCTTAATCAAATGCATTGATTCTCGTATTGCTCAGTAAAGATTTGGTTCAATCTTTTCCTCCTGTAAAAAATGAAGTTAGAATGCTGGTTTAATATGTGGATACTGTATACTGCTCCCTGTAGTAGGTCTCCTACAACCTGTTAAAAAAATTAAAATTAGTTCTTGTGGCTTCAAGAAGATATGGATGGAGCATGAATATTTAGCATGGAAGTTTGCTGTGCTGTTACGAACCTTGGTTTGTACCCAGTTGTTTGTATTCTGGGGGGACTGACAACTGTAAGTAGGTGAGGAGATAGCGGATACTGTATACTGCTCCCTGTAGTAGGTCTCCTACAACCTGTTAAAAAAATTAAAATTAGTTCTTGTGGCTTCAAGAAGATATGGATGGAGCATGAATATTTAGCATGGAAGTTTGCTGTGCTGTTACGAACCTTGGTTTGTACCCAGTTGTTTGTATTCTGGGGGGACTGACAATTCTAAGTAGGTGAGGAGATAGCCCTTGGCTTACTACCACATGGGTGGGTGTGGGACTGTGAAACTGTATTAGTCCTGTCCACTTGTGGGGTTTTATGGCAAGATTTCAGTTCTGCTTTTGGCTGTTTTTCTATCCTGCCACGTATAGCAAAACTTTGCATCCTGAACATGAATCATAGACAAATAGTTTTAAAACTGTTGTTTCTACTTTCTGTATAATCTTTGTAGAACATTGCCATAACTCGGCTTGTTGCCCAAATAACGTATCTGCTAAGCTTGAAATTGTTACAGGGCTAGTTGTGTACATCAGTCTATAGAATATGCCTTAATGGTCATGAACAATATTTTATTTTGAAAATTATTTACTTTCATGAGTCAGACTGAAAGCTGGTCCTGAAGCTGCTTTTGGAAGCAGCTTTACATTGTGCTGTTTCATGTCTAAGTATACCTTTAAGTGGAAACAACAAATCAGATGATATAAGGCTTCAGGCTTGTTTAGCGTTACTTTAGGATGGGGGAATAAAGGAGCAAATTGAATGCTTCCTGCTGGGGTGAGCCAGAGAATGGCTAAAAATCTGAGCAAGGAAGAGCTGTTGAACGAGCTTTGCCTCTGAGGCTGTGCCGCTTCAGGGATCTAAGACCCTACTCTTGCCTAAATGAACAAGAGATTTGCTGATTGGGAATGGGAACCTCTCCACCTCTCCCATCCCCAGTCTGAGTGGCTTTTCTCTTGTGCTTTTCAAAGATTTTTTTCAAAATTGTGATATTCCTGTAAATGACTTGCAATTTTTGAGCTGACAACATCCCACCAAGAATGTTTTGTTGAAAAACTGCCAACCAACTTGGTAGCCAAGATATTTTGTCATTTTCCTGCTTGGTGTATTTACATGAAGACAGTGGTGACTCTCTGGGGTACGCAAAGCAGAAGACAGTAAGTCATGCTGGTAAGGTGAATGGAGATATTAAATCTGTGGTTTTCACAGATGTGGACTGGCAAATGGAGGGTGACGGCAGTCCTTCATTTAAACTTAAACAAAACTCATTCAGGATTTTAATAGTCACTTTGGTTTTCTGTCTCCTGTAAGTCTTAAGTACCAAGGTTTTGTTTGTTTTCTTTGCCTTTGGTTTTTGGTTCAACATTTGCTATGATGGTTCCTGTTCCTCCTGGCCTCTGCCTGTAATGGAATTACAGTAAATACTGCTGTTGGCAAAGTCATTTCTATTTCTGTTGCCTACAACAATCGTAAAGAGGATGTGTTCTGCTGTATTTCCTACTGAGAATGAAGCTCCTGGGGTCAGCAAGAACATCAACTTGTACTTGAATGGGGTGTGTGGGTTAATATTTAGTTCTACTCAAAATGCAAGACTGGAAATGAGCCAGAGATGAGAAGAGAAATCCTGGAGAAAGTTGCATGACATTCATCACATCACTGATATAACAGATGTATAAATGGAATATATTCTTTTTGAAATAAAGTACTGTTGTGGTTTGACCCTGGCTGGAGGCCAGGTACCCACCAAAGCTGCTCTGTCACCCCCCTCCCCTCAGTGGGACAGGGGAGAGAAAATGTAATGAAAGACTTGTGGGTTGAGATAAGGACAGGGAGATCACTCACCAGCTGCTGTCACAGGCAAAACAGACTCGACTTGGGGAAAATTAATTTAATTTATTGCCAATTAAATCAGAGTAGGGGAATGAGAAACAAAACCCACAGGAGCCAGCCCCACACACACTTCTCCAGCACGAGCCCTCCCCCATGGCAGCAGCTCCTCAGGCCCTGCCCCAGCGTGGGTCCCTCC
>KL286132.1:19329-44358 GCA_000699545.1 Podiceps cristatus | reverse complement strand
CCCCCCCAAGGGTATATGATTTCTCTTGTTCTCTCCTTCTGCCCGTTGCCGCCTGTTTTGGTTGCACTTGGGCGTCGTTATTTTCCTTCGGAAAGGGGAGATGATTTGCTTAATTAGAAGGTTGTGCTCTTCCTAGGAGGACGAAAGCGTGTATATACAAACAAGCTTGTTGCGTGTTTATGCTCAAATGCTCTACTTAGGCTTGAGCAGCCTCATCAGCCCAAAGAAAGGTGGCTGCATTTTTAAAAATTGGGATCCACGGTAATCACCCCTGAAATCCGATTTTTGGTGTTTTGAAGCATTCTTTGTGCCGTTGTATAAATTAAGTAAATTAACATATTTATCCGTTTCAACAATCACTGATTTAATGGTTCTCTAATCCCAAATGTTGACATTTGTTAAATTATATATGTAGGAGACTGTTTATGCATATCTAATTGCTGATTAATACTGCTAGCTAGTAATAAGATAAGCATATATGCACATCTCATATATTTATGCTCATCCTAAATGAAATATTGTTTACTTTCAATCAAAAAAAAAGGAGATACGCATGTTTAATGCTGAAAACTTGACTTAAAGCGTTACCCTGATGGGGAAGGAAAAAAAATATGTTAGGAAGTGCAGGGTAGTGTATAAGCAGAATTTACATCCTGACTTTGCAGTGGATGAACTCATGTTTTCATTCTTCAAGCTGAGTAACTGCTTTGTAGTGTTTGAGGATTTATTGAAACCATGCTAGGTTTCTGAGGACTTTCTAATAGAGTCTTATGGCCCTGAGAGCATAATTGTTCTCCAAGGATTTTGAAATCAAAACAGTGTAAGTGTTTTAGATTCTGTGTGGCATAATGAAAATAATTTAATGCCTTTTAGTGGCATACCAAGTTTATTTCACTTACAAAAGAGACATTGCAATATCTCTAAGCTTCCATAGTGTTGGGGGATATTGTAATGTGTCAGTAATTCATGAACCATGTAAGACAAAAGGTCAAGAGAGCACCATTTCATTTTCTGACTGAAATTACCTTTAGATACGGGCACTAGAACAAATATGATCTTTACGGAGGCAAATATAATGATCACTCTGTGTGGATTAAGTTAAGCAATTGTAGTTTTTTATCTTTGGAGAGAGATTTTGTGAAGAGCAGAGATTTTGCTTGAAGAAATATTTTAAGTCTCTGCCTTTGATTTAATGAGAGCTTTGCGACATTCATACAAGCAGGAGCCAGAGTTTCTTCACTGGTCTTTGTGGTGGTCCAAAATCATCCTTAAAAGTGGTGTTTCTAAGAGGGCTGTGTACGGGTGGAGGATTGCTCGAGCAGGACTGGGGGGCATGTGGGGTGGGTGGCCGCGGGGCGCCTGCCTGCGATGCCACCTGGGCAGCAGCAGCAGCGTGGCTCGCGCTGGCAGAGCTGCCCCAGCCATACCGAGGGACATCTGTGACCTCTCCGGGCAGCCTGAATTGCTTCAGCTGTTCCTCTGCAGCTATGCTCTTGGATGAAGGAGGGAAGGGAAGGGGGGGCCTTTTCCTCTCCCCTTGCCTTCCCAAAAAAGTAACTTACGGCACCAGAGGATGATGAGAACAAAAGGCTTTCTATCCTACCCCCACAGACAAGGGCTGCAGGGCCCTGTGGCTGGGGAGGGGGATGTCTTGACTTTTTTCTTGGCCCAGGGCATCCTCGAGTTCTGAGGACAAAGTCGTGACCTGTGTGAGGCCAGGAGCATTTCGGGCTGCCACTGACCCTGCCACCTGTACAGGGTTATGCCTCCTTGAAGAAACCCTTAGAAAACAAAATAAAAACTTAATGAAACTGTTGGTTTTAAATTTATAGGAAATGATTGGGTAAGAAGCAAAGACTTTTTTGGTTCAGAGGGGCAAATTCCAGGAATCCTAGTTTGGAAATTCTTGAGAGAAAGGGAGTGGGCTGTAAGGCCAAGGGACCAGTAATAAGGTCTCTGCAGGAAAGCACTACCCAACACTCCTTCCCCCCCTTCCTGTGTGCGTGTGCTTGCGTGGTTGTGGTGGTCTTACAGTTTTTGTTTTGCTCCTAGTACAGTATTGACTAATAGTAAATAAAATCTAAAAAACAAAACAAAAACAAAAACCCAAACATGAGGAGGGAATAAACATGAAAGCTTGAAGGAGGATAGAGGAATACATCTATAAATCGATGCTTACGCTATTTGTGGAGCATAGTTGAGTGTAGTCAAGGAAAGACTCAACTCTGGGACCCTTTTTCATTTGTCTTGCAAGGTATCAGTAAGAATTTCTTTCATCTGTACTGTTTCAAAGAAGCATCGATAAAATACAAATATCATCCACTAGTATGAAGTGGGACACCCTGTAATTTCTCTCCCCTCTGAGAGATCAGTTCCAACAAATTTCCATGTCCTTGTTTATCCAGCACATAGTAAAACTCTAGCCCGTTAGAGGGCATTGGCTGTCCTGTATTTGTACTTTGTTCCAATTGTTGGTCTTTTACTGTTGACAGTTTAGTTACTCGTAGCAATTCCTGTGAACTCACTTATTGGCAGGATATTTGCCTGTGCTTGTCTTTGCTCCTGGGAGAGTGTTTTGGAAAAGATTACAAGAATGAAAGCTGCTGTGAAATGCAGCCCTACTTTTATCCCTGGTGTAACACTGAAGTCACTGGAGTTACCACAGGAATGGATGTGTCCCTGTGTGCACATTTTCTTTTTCTTTCTTTCTTTCTTTCTTTTCTTTTTTTTTTTTTTTTTTATTTATCTATAGTGAGACGTAGCTTTAGTGCAGCTATAGGGACAATGCCAAAGTAACATAAGTTGCTAGCAAGTGTAATAATGTCTGCAGACATGTTACTATCAGCATTGCTAACTTAGCCTCAAGGTAGCAAAGATGGCTTTTGCCTTTAAGACAAGAAAATAGTTTGATCTTAGTTTTTGAGACCGGTAAACACCTTTTCTTATGAATGAAATTGGTCATTGTGATTTGCATCGGAGGTGTTCATCTCTGCAACAAAACTGCTTAAGTGTTTATTAGTGATTATTTAAAAAGGAAGTTTTGTAGCATGTTTGGCTGTTTTAGAGAAGCATGAGAATTAACGTGAGAAGGTGCGCAGCAGCCTTTCAAAACTGTTGTATACGTTTATTAGGTCATGCATAAAATCTCTTGGCCTGCATTACCAAGGCAAAATGATACTTTCATAAAAATTTCTACCCAGATGATAGAATTTTTGCATGATGAGTAATAACAGACTTCATTTCCAAGGCACTTTGTATAAATTGAATATTAAAATTGAACTTTGAGCTAGTACATTGGCAAAAGAAATACTATTCTCTAGGCTTGTGTGATTCTGCAGCTAAATGCTATTATTAGGTGTCTTTCTGGGTCACTGTTAGGAAACTGTCAGGTAACTAGCTTTATGAAGAATATAGTAAAAAGTTACAAATTATTTTTACTATTGCTTTTAATTTTAAAAGTTCCATGCAAGTTACTGCCTCTATAAAGACATCACTACCTTATAAAGTTTCCACAGTATTAAATATACTTGAATGCGAATAAAGTATTTGGAGAGATGAAATACCAGATGTGAAGTATCAGGTTGCATATTTATTCATCTGTTATTGCAATCATTGTACAAAGATATGCTCTTGTATTTATTTTTTTAATTTTTTTTTTTTATTTTTGGTCTCACAGCAACACAAAATGCACTGGAGGTAGGACTCCTATTATGAAAGTTTCTATTTGGGTTTCTTAGGTTGTAAACAAATCTGTCTAGAAACATTCTTGCAATCCTGAGATTGCTGACTGTATTATGGCATGGCATAGTCCATGCATGAAGGCAGGCTGCGAGCGTGTGCTGAGCAGTCAGTTAAAAGCAAAGAAAACGGACGTCCAAAGATAGTCTGTTTCAAAAGTTACTACTTAAATTACTCAGATTATGAACAAATCTGTGCATAAACATTTTTGCAATCTGGTGATATTCTTGCAACATCAGCATGCTGTGCTCACACAGGGGCAATCTGCTTTTGTGAGCTCAGCAATAGGCACTGCTGTCATTAGAAATGAAGGGTATTGGGTTTACTTGTTTTCAAGGGTTTCTGGAATGTGGGGGAACAGGGTTTAATCTTTCTGTTTGGGCTTTCAAGAGTAAATTGGCGATGGTTTGGGATAAAGTGGCAGTCTTCAGGAGACAGAGGATCTTACCACCACCACCCCCTGGCCCCCAGCCCCTTGCTGTAAGCTGCCGTCCTGGAAGGAAAACCTAAGTGGGACTGTAAGAGCTGTGTGTGATAAGGGTATCAGCTCCTACTTGGGGAGAAGGCAGAAGAGAGCAAGCTGTGGGAAGCACCACATCTGAAAGTGTGAGTAATGTTGTGCAAGGTCATTCACGGCACAGACACCAAGTACTCCATTTGGCTGTGTTGATTCAGGAGAATGATGTATTCCAAAGGAAACAGGAAATTCTGCTTGATAATTCTACTGAAAAATTCTGCATCAAAAAGAGCAGGACATCCTTTGGAAGTGCTTTTTAGCACTTTGGGTTTTGTCCTCTCTCTACTAAGTATGTTCTCTTCAGTCATCTGTATAAAGAATAACTTGCAGAAAGTTGTTTATAGCCTGTTTGTTGGAAACAGTGTCAAGTAAACTGTATGGCTGCTGCCTCAGTCTTCCAGTGTTTAGTAGGTACCCTTGTATAGAGGAGTTACTAGCAACAGTAGTTCTTACCTAGAACTAAGTGGAAGCTACAAGGGCAGGTTCAGATCTGGCATTTGACCACTTAACAGTCATTTAATGGCTAGTCCTATTCAAATGGCTATACTAAACAGAGTAAGAGGAAACTTTTCCCTTATGACATTGTTCCTTGGTAAAACCCATGTTTAAAAGTGATGCATGTTAGCATGAGAGCATTGAAGTGATGCAACCTCACTAGAACATCCAGGATATGTTTAGGTGATTGTTGAGTATGATTTATACTAGCTCAGTTTTCTTCCAGCACTGATTTCACAAGATGAACTTGTGATCCTGTAATTGCAGAAGGCATAGTTCTGCAGCCTTAAGAAATAGGGTTGTCGCACTAGGAGGTAGTTAAAACAGCCTTGATCAGGCTGATCTAGTGTGTTAGTTGGTTGCACAGTACTGAGAGCTCAAGAGAATTGGAAATCCTGTGTGTAGATCCCATAAAAGAAAACGTACCCATGTATTTGATCTCATTCCTTGCAGAACTGGGATCCCTCCTAAGGGCATGTCAGGGTGAACACCACCTGGTTCAGACAACCTTGGGACAATGTGAGTTAGACTAGCAAGGCTCACATGCTCTTGGGGGTTATGATGGGCTGTCAGGTTTGGATTCTTCTTCACAAGAACAGTCTGAGATTTTGGTAGAGGTGTCTCCTTTCTTACCAGCTTCAAATACCAGCTGAATTATCTCACACAATTGTAGCAGCAGCCCATTGACCCACATCCCCAGTTAAAGTGCTTATGTGGGGATGTAGAAGCTGAGTTGTATTCATGTTAGTGTGAAGAGGTAAGAAAACATAGAAACTGTTGTTTTATAAAGAGAGAGGCTTGTGCAGAGGGCATCTTCCATGACCAGTAACAGAAAAAAAGGGATCAAAAATTGACCTCTTCACTGCCAGCACCACTGTCATCACCATGGCTCGAACCAGCATCCAAGAGACTCTGGAACTGGAGACTCCCAGCTAGCTGTTCAAGCCAGGCGGAGCTGGGGCCAGGGAGATGAGTGGTGAAAACCAGGCATCTGAACCATGTCATGAGGGAAACTTCATCCCAATGTTCCCCTTCTCCCCTGGAGGATTTGCCCAGTGTGTGTGTGATCACAAATAACACTAGAGGGAACAGGGGCAGTGGTACCATGAAGAACTTTTTATAGCATCTTTGGTTTTCTGGTCTCTTGAGAAGTGGGCTTATGTCCCACCCCACACCTCACAGGAGTGAGCCTGGGATAACTGTTGGAGAGTACATGCTGTGGTGGTTGTGACATGAGTCTTCCACAATTTCCTGAGGGTCATGCTATTCAAAATTAATATGTATCTTAAACATGTCTTGCAAGGATTTCCTCACAGATGCAGTCAGGATTTTTTTTTTTTGTGATGCCCTTGAGAAGTTGTAGTCATACCATTGTATGAATATTTTCCTATCCTACAAACAATTTAATGTGGGACACTTGGTTTGGAACATCAGAGAGAAACACTTCAGAGTCTGAGCTCCCAGATGATTTTAGTCTGACTGTATAGTTTAAGGAATTGGACACTAATGGATTAATAGTTTACAGACTTTCAGTTAAAGTAACAATTTAGCTAATAGAAAAAGCCTCCTCTTTTCTGTTTTTGATCTAGGCATACTAAAATTTTTACCTTGGATGATTAAAGGACATGTTTTTGTAAGCAAAAATAATATGAATTGGGGAAGGAGGAAGGGGATGAACATAAATGTCCTAATTCCGTCTCATGAATGCTCTTTTAAACATAGGGATGTAGCATGGCTTGTTAGACCTATTGTAAAAGGGACAACAGTGCATCCCAAATTTAAGATGACATTGAAACCCCGAGAGAGCATTGCACACCGAGGGAGTTGCTGGGCCATCAGTCAAACAGCATTACAATTTTATGTACAGAGGTCTCAAATAAGCACTGTTAATAGAAACTGTGGTCAACACACACATTTTCTGGTGTGAGAAGTCAGCATCACTATCACAACTGCTTAATTACAGCCTTCCTACAACAGCCATCTCCAACTAGGTCAAGCCTCCTGAGAATTTTCCTGGATGTAGGCAGATTTCATGCTTTTACTAAGATTTCCTATCTTGTTTAAAAAAAAAAAAAAAAAAGAATAAAAATTTAAAAAATAGAGAAATCCAGAGGTCAAGCTGTCATGCACCCACACAATCTGATAGAATTTAGGAACTTGGCACAGAATTAAAGTTAGCACAAAACCTGCCCTGCCTTTGTAAGGGGACAGTAAGCTTGCCAGAGGTTACCATGTGTATGAGCTATCAAAAAAGATCAGATCATCAACCCAGTTCCTTGTTTGGTTGCT
This sequence comes from Podiceps cristatus, assembly GCA_000699545.1. Classification (NCBI taxonomy): domain Eukaryota; kingdom Metazoa; phylum Chordata; class Aves; order Podicipediformes; family Podicipedidae; genus Podiceps; species Podiceps cristatus. The sequence continues at coordinate 37,319 of KL286132.1, read as the reverse complement.
CTCCTTGGAGGGGATAGACAAGGGACCCAACAGGCAGAGATGGATTTGGCTTGGGCTGAATCTTGGTTTGTCTGTAGGCAACAGTATCAGGCTTGTGTAGATCTAGGCCAGGAGGTTGGTGTCCCTGCCTGTGGCAGGGGGGTTGGAACTCTATGATCCTTGGGGTCCCTTCCAACCCAGACCGTTCTATGATTCTATGATGTCTGGTAGTTTGGGGGAGAACAGCACAGAATATATGCCTGGAGGTGTTAGGGAGCATATTCCAGTAACGTGTGGAAGTAGGTGAGCTAGATTATATTACATTTGCAGATAAGGAACAAAATGCTTTTTCAGAACGTCTAATCATTGCAGCAAAGCTAAATCATTTCAAGCTTATTTGCCTGAAGCTGCTTCACTTTTGATTGCTTATACCTTAACATGAACTAGTGTTTGGTTAGCATGGAAGAGAAAAGCATTACTTAAATAGAAATCATACTTTAAATTGCCTTTTATGTCATGCTAGCAATGCAAGGGAATATGGAACAGGCATCTTCAGCCACTTGGATTCAGCATCAGTTTTACTCCTAAACTAACAGGGAGATATTGGGAAAAAGGAAATGTTAACCCAAATGGTTCGAATTTCAGGTGGTCAGGGACAGCAGGCTTACTGTCGTTTATGAGTATTGTTGATGACTGTAGATAAGTAGTAAAATAATTTTCCATAGTGAAAGTAGTCTTCGAATCATCTTAACGGGTACTTTCATGTGATCTGGTAGCTTCAGGATTTAGTTCTTTGAACAAGAATTACATTTTCATTTGTTTAGTTTTTTCTTGGATAGACTGTCAGTGATAAACCATTTAGTACAATTTATGGTGAATTAAGTGCTTACATATAGCTACGTACATATACGCACCCATATCTATGTGCAAATATATATGCGTGTGAATATAATGTGTTCCCTTCCAGCCAAGTAAAATGTATTTAAGAGACCTCAACAAGAAGGTCTGTACACAGCAAATTGGCTGCCTCTTAGCTGGGACCTTCCTTCTTTGCTTTAGCGACTGAATGCCACCTACTGTGAGAGCTATCTGCAAAGAAATAGTATGATTCATATTCGTAGTAGTTATTAGATAGGTATGTAGGCATATATTTAGATAGGTGAGGTATGCAGGCATATATTGCCTGTTACTTATTTAGACTGCATGGTGTATTTTTGGCTATAGGAGGTCTAATCACCAGAGGCTGTGAAAGTGCTGAGGAGAATTACTGTAAGGGATAGTGTACGGAGGAGTCCCCCGCAGAATTTTCTGTTTTGCGAGGCAGTGAAAAAAAACCTATTGGAGCTGTACAGCTGGATTGCCAGAGGAGTGTCACTAGCAGGTGGGATGATTCAGAAACCCCTTTGGTCAGGCCTGGCCGCCCCAAAGGCTGTTGATCTCTCTCAGCCCCTGCTGGTAGCAGTTGTCCCAAGTCAGAGCCTCCCACTGACCTCTGCGAGCGTGACACGCACAGAGCTGGTGGGGACGGCACGGACTCTGGAGTATGAGGTTAGCAAGGTGGGGGATAATAGGAAAGATGCATTAGAACTGGAAATACTGAGCAAAGTTAAAAAAGAGGGAAAATAGCCATGAAAAATCCACTTCCATTAAAATTACTTGACAGGAAGTTTTACAAGCTGCCTTTACGCCAACAAAGAAAAGAACTCTAGAGAGATTAAATAACTTGTCCGATGTCATCCAGAGTCTTATAGCAGAGCTGGGAATTGAGCTCTCTTCCCTGCCCAGTGCCATCTATGTTTTAATGCTGAAGGGGCCCCTTTCACAGTTTATCCAGTGACCCTTAGGGAGCTTAGGGCAACTGCGGCAAAGCCATGTTTCCTGCACCACATCCCGTGCGCTGGGAGAGCAGGCTGCATCTTCTGAAAAGTACAGTCTCTGCAGAATGTGACCACAGGATGCCTTGCACCTCTAATAAGGGAGCTGGCTAAATGCCATTTTATTATTATTAGACTTTTGTTTAATATAGTAGTTCCTTGAAACCAAACAAGAAAAGCTCCTTGTGGTACTATATACCGTGTACCAATAATGGACAGTTATAAAGAGTCAAACACTTATATGGAGAAGAGAGAGAGAAAGGGAATGGGAGAGTGAGGCGATGTTTAGCCCCATGTCAATGCTCCATGAGATGATGTGAAATGTGGCCCTTTCACAGACTAATATAGAGGCTGGTGAAAATAAGATTATTTAATTTGTTCCTAACATCATTATTCAAGGAACAAAAAAGTATGTAGCCTTATCCAAAGACGTAATCTAAGAGGTCTTTACTCTGTGCCAAGCTAAAATTCTGCTATTTAATCACCGATTTAGAAAATATCTCAGGCTCAATTTCCTCCTCAGTTACACTGTTATAAATCTAATGGAGTTGTTAGAGATTTATGGCAGTGTAACTGAAGGCAGAATTGGGTCCCTTATGTTTAAAACTTAGTTTGCCACATAAGTAATAATTTCTGTTTTCTAGGCAGGAGTTTAAGAATCTTGCAGACCTCTGTTTCTGTAAAAGAAATATGAACTACAGTAGTGTGGGTGAGTGATTAATGCTGGAGGGGATGTCTAGGGGCAATCTGAATTGGCTGGTGTGGAAAATCCATGTGCAATTCAGATTTAGGATCTGTTTGCAGATGCCTCATAATTTAAAATGTCAAAAAAAACCCAAACCTTAGGCCTTCGTGTAGTAAATTAATATACTGCTTGTTCAGTGTGCAGCAAGCTTTGCTGAAATAATAGCCTCATATGAGGTGTGAACTCATCCCGTTCCCCTTAGTAAGGACCTAACTTCAAAACTGATTGTGACCCTTTAAATCCTAACAGTATCTAAATCATTAAACCAAAAAATCCCTGTTTTGATCTTATTTAAATCACATACTTAATGACTTAAAAAGGAAAAATGTTGCCTGATTTATCCAGACCTAAAGAAATCTTGTGTTAGCACAGATGTATTTTATCCATTGTCTTTTCATCTCTAATGGAAGGGTCTTTCTAGTAAGCGACTGGCTCTTTATTGGTTTTCTCAGCTTTCACTTAGGAAGAGGTTGACTTCGAGGCTTCATTTGAGAAGTGAGTTAAGAGTCTGCCCGTGTACCGTACGGAGGTGACTGGTCTGGCCCGAGCACAGCCTGCGCAGCTCTCGCCCACCGGCCAGGCTCAGGAGGTCCCGGCGAGCGCCCGGCCCTTGGGTTTGCAGGGGCTGCAGTGCCCATGGGCAGTCTCCCCAGTGACACATGGGGACTCCGTAAGCCGGAACTACGCTGCTCTGGGGTTTATGTCACTTCTGACAAGTTTATGGTTTTTCTATAGAGTACTGTAGGCCTACAGTGCATTATAGAAATAGTAAAGAATCGTAAGAGTTCACTATCCCAAAATAGAAGCCCTTTAAAGTAATGTAATTCAATGTCTGTTCATGATAGCCCATTTTAAGCTAAATAGAGTATTTAGGTCGAAGGTCTATTTCTAAGAACTTAGTTTAGGAAGGAATTAATCAATTGTTCTAAGCTTTCCAAGCATTGTAAGCTAATAACTTTTAAGATGCAAGAGAGAATAATAGATTAGGTATATTATATTGTCTTAGAAGTGATTTTTCAATGGCATTTTTATTAGCTGTGAAAGCAGTAACTCTGACTGAACGTAAATAATTTCAATGTTTAATGCAGTCCTGACTTGATGCATTGATTCATGATACCTGTGACTTCTAAGTATGGATTTTGTTTGGATTTTTTTACATACTGATAGATCATTAATTATCAAAAAAATAGTTCAAATTTAAAGGAATAAACCACCGTGTTGGTGTTTCTTGAGGTATTTTGCAACCTAAGCAAAGGCTCAGGTATTCCAGATATGATAGATGTGCAGATTGCATAAGACATTATGCATTGCTCACTCTAAGATACAGAGTCCTGTCTGCCCTTAAACCCTTTGTTCTCTTGGCTGAATGCAGTTAATTAGCAACCGTCTCCATAGCAACTGCCTCATAGTCCAAAAACATTGTCTCGTTTTTGCAGTTTAGCTTATCACACTGTTTACCTGAAGGGCTTTTCACTGCGTTGAGTCTCATTTGAGTTGGCTGCATGCCTGCTCACGGAAGTGAATTGTCAAGATAGAAAAACACCATGGCAGCAAGATGCTGAACAGGGCCCTGTATGTGAAAGCAAAAACATTAAAAAAGTTCTGTGGAAACAAAAGTTGAAGTTTGCAATGATTTACACTCAGTTTTTAAAGCATGCGACTTGCCAGGAATACTGTGCATTTTAAAATACCGCTTTACTTCTGGGCCTTTTGTACAGCATCTTGCAGCCCACCCCATGTGGTGTTCCCTTGCCCGTTACACACTCTTAAGCCCATGCGCCTTGCAGGCACGGACCTTCACCCGGGTCCATGAGGACGCCTGCCTCCCTCCAAACCTGGGCAGCTCCAGCTTGGTCATCAAGAGGATGTCGCTGTACACTGGTCAGCTGTGTTGAACATTGTAGTCCTATTCATTTTCCTTTACATTATTGTTTCAAGGGAAATCTGTGGGTATTGGTTCCATATGGTAAATTAATTAGGAAGGGAAGGAGAAGAGCTATTGCGGTCATATAAATCAAAGTATGCTAGAGATTTAAACTTACTTATATTAGCCATTAAAGTGGTGTTAAAATAACTGCTGCGGACTCCTGTGACTCAGACAGTTACAATACAGATTTGTGCTAATACGACTTTGTCGGTGTAGGATGACATACTTAAATCACGTTTGAAGTTTATACAGAGGTGTGTTGACATATGCGCACATCTATAGAAGCTTGAAGGTGTGAGTGGGCCATTGGACAGATAGTGAAATCTTACTGGTGTCTTGATCTCACATTTATGTCTGGCCTGAAAACAGGATGCTCCTGGCACGAGAGGCTATGTGAGAAGTACCATTTTCTTGTTTGCTGGACGTTTTGATTATTAATGCTTGGTTTGTTGGGGGTTTTGTTTATTTTTTTTCTTAGTGGGCAGTACAATGGATGAGAAGCTGATTTAGACTGGGGTAATTCTCATTTTATCCTAGGCAGATCAGAAGCCAGAGCTTGTCGTTCAGCCATGCTGGTGCTTGCTGGCCTCCCTTCCCTTTTCCAATGGCATTTTCAGCTGGCAAAGGTCATTCTCCTTTTTAGCCCCAAATGGCATGTGGGCCTGCTGCATCTTGATTAAAAGGCTTCATTCAATATGGTGTTTGAAACAGTCTTTCAATAGATTTGAGAAGGTGTTTTGGGCTCTTTCAGGATAAAAAGTGGGATGTGTGCAAACCCTGCCAGTATTGCTGGTGTACTCCATTATTCCTATAGAGCTCTGGTTGATAGAGGGTTATTCTCTGTTCATGTTAATGTCTTGCTCATACTATTCCACATTCACTATCATTATTAGTAGTATTTGAATTATAGCAGTGCTGAAAGTCTGCAGGCAGGATAAAGGCTCCATTGTAGTAGGTCTTGTGCACACAAGATGAGACAATCTCGGCTCCGGCTGTTTACAGTCTGTTTTAAGACCAGTAGCGTAAGTGGGTTTATCATATGAATAGCAGAGAGGGAAAGAAAATCCTAAAAATGATAGGAAATCCACGGTTACATGGAGTAACCATTCATTTAGGTGTCTCTGAGACATGAGATGTTTGTTACATTTGTGACTGTAGAGTAGAAGGTAATTAAAATGCTTTTCTTTTTCCCAGTGGGCAGTTGCTGTTGCTCATCTCCACAGCCAGCAGTCCTCTCCTATAGGGTGCTGTGAGGAAGCTGGAGGGCTTGGGGCGGGAAGAGGCAGTGGGCAGAGCAACTTGCAGAGGCGCTGGGCCAAAGGGTAGGCAAGGTTGGCAACGCGAGGACTGCTGAAGCGGGGAGCAATTCAAGGTGGTGAAGAGCCTCGCTGTTTATCAGGAGGAAGCTGTCTACACCCTTCAGCCTACCTTGGGGCATTACATAGGTTTGTTTCCCTGGCAATCCAACTGGGCCTGATGCAGTTGAAACAGATACTTGAAGGGAATTCCCCCAGTGACTCTGAGCGTGTAAGATTGTTTGCTCACATTCACAGATCTTACACAAACTGACTTTGGATGGAAACCACAGAGAGTGTCCAAACTGTCAGGATATTTTCTGACTTTTAAAAAGGTGTTCAGCATTACCAGCACCTTTGAATCTATGGCTCAGCTCTCCTGAAGCCAGACTTGCTAGGCACCTGTAGGGGTCCAGAAATGGAAAACTCTAATGGCCTGAAAACACCTGCTAGAACTTGATGTTATTTAATTAGCTTAAAGAAGAGCTTGGCAGATGGCAAAACAGTGGAAAGGACCTCCCTTTTTAAAAATATGGGCCACATCCTCAGCTTGTATAATCTGGCAGAACTCCACCGAAATAGATGTTCAGCTTCTGTCAATCAGTGGGAAAGAGAAAAACATCTGAGAACTGTAAAAACAGTTAAAAGGCTACAGAATTTGTTAATGGGGTTCAGGTACAGACATTGTTTTTAACATTTTAAAGACTGATCAGTTTCCAAAGGAACTGTATCCTTTACAGTCTTGGTTTCCTTGATGCGCAGTCTTTCTCTGAATGGGAAAGAATTCAGCTCACTTTCTCAGATCTGCATGAGAGCAAGACATCAGTAATTCATTCTAGTAAAGCCAGTCTCTAAAGTTGTGTAAATTCACCTATTATGTGATAACCTTAACCAACCTCAACTAAGGTTTTTAGAAATAGAGAGATCTTTGATTGAAAGTTGTGAGCTCACCTCAGTCTTTTCCAGGGAAAATTTTTGCTCAGATGAAAGCTCCCATATGTTTAAAAGCTGTTGCATTCTTACATTTTAATGTTTCCCATTAATTGCTTGGAGTTTTTGTTGTTTTTAATTGGAAACGTGAAAACAAAGCCTGAACAACAAAGCTGACTGCTCACTTATCCCATTGCATGGTATCAACCTGACAGATTCATTAAATCTATAAAAATATCAGATCAGAATTGGAAGTGAATTGAACTTGCTGAAAGCAAGGCAGTGTTTACAATCTGCTTTCAGACTGGCTTTTCTGTACCTGCTTATTTTTCTTTGAATTAAACCATCCATGTAATTCAAGAAGATACTGCAGGTTAACCCCATGCTATGGCATATTGTAAGGCTTTAAAGTTCACTGGCTCCAAGCCGCAGATTAACTGCAGAAATAAAAGCAGTAAGAAGTAAGCTAACTTTAAATACAGCAGCAAGAGGGATTTGAGATATTGTTACAGGTTGCTAAACTTGGGCCATGCAAACAGTTGTGAAGCCACGTTTGTAGGGCGGGTGCCGAGCTATGCAGGGGCAGCCTGTCTCCGCACCCATCCACAGGGCATGCAGAAAGGTAGCCAGTGGGTGAAGGAGGAGAAGGTGGGAGAGGAATCGAGTCTGGTGGTGTGGACAGCCAGCCATCGCTGTGGGGGTGCAGCCAGGCCAGGCCACTTGCTGGTCTGCCAGAGTTGGATGGCTGCCTTTTTAATTTTTTAAATTTATGATTTATTTTATGAGTTCATATAATCACGTGACATTTCTCACATTTCACATGACATTCATCACATTCCATAGATCACATGATTTATGATCTGTTATGATTTATTTTATTTATGATGCCGCCACCTCCAGCATCACTGCTGCAGGAGCCCTGATCCTGCCATGGGTACCTGGGCACCCTGTCCCAGCAGCTGGGATGAGGTGCCTCCTCCCCAGTTCCTGGTGGGAGCAGAGGCTCGCTGCCCTGCCACGGTACCACGCGCCCCAGCCGTTCCTGCCATCACTGCTCTCTCCTGCCTTGTGGACCACCTTTGCCCTCAGAAAGTTATTTTCTTACCAAGATCTGCTGCAGCCAGTCCTCTCATCATGAGCTCTTGACAAGTCTTCTAACCCACCCCCCAGCGAAGGGTTAGAGTGGGCATCTGTGGCCGCAGCTTTCCAGCCCGTGCTGGTGCTTGACTCCAGGATAGCCATGGAAGGGGCCTTTCTTGTGCAGGACCAAGGGGAAAGGCAGGGCACCCCTCTCCTCGCCCACTCATGACAGAAGTCACCAAAAGCAGAGTCCAGCTCTGTGCCTCTAGCAGGCAAAGTTGACTAAGGTTTCTTCTGTCTTTCCCATTAAGGAAGATTCATATATCCCCTATTAATGAATTACAAACCTTAGTGAATGACTTGAGAGAGCTATTTAGTGGCTGGAGGGCTCTGCTCTTTATGAAGCCATCCATTAAAAATAATGTATTTTGCTGATGTATCCTGTGAATTAGGGAAGGTTCAACGAGAGTCTGAGAGTTGGCATGTGTGCAAGCTAGGAGACAGGCACATGACATTTTTGTGATGAGAGTAATATGGCAGGTTGGCCTATAGCATGCCTGTTATCGAAACATCTAAATTACCTGAAAAATCATGCTTAAATGAGTAGACTTGCAATGCTGTGTGTAATTCCAGGTCTCATTATTTTTGCAGCACTAGACTTCATAACATGCAGTGCGAAATACTCGCAATTGTCAAATTGCTTGTGAGAATTGGAAGTTGTACTGGACAATCGAATGAATTGATGGGCTGGCTACCACAGGCAAAACTTGATTTCTAAGGTTGTGTAGATTAAGCTATAAAAGATAACCTAAGGTCATAGATATAAAGCCTAATAAGAGCTTTCTTTGAAGAAAATTGTCTTGCAGGTTGTTAAGAAGAATGATGCTAAAATACGGCACAAAATTCTCTGGACAAAAATGTGATAGCAGGTTACACATAAAGAGCCAAGCTCACCCATGCAGCTCCACTGGAGTTTCTCCAGCACAGATGAGGTGAGATTCTGGACTGAAAAGCAGCTCCTCTGGGAAATTGCCTCATGAAAAATCTGGCCCATAGCCACTGCAGTCAGGAGAGTGCTGACAAGGATTTTTTTGCATATATTCTTAGCGTTGCATTTTGGGATGTCACAAGCCAGGATTTCACTTTGTACTGAAAATTGGCAGGGTGGTTATTTTATTTCACATATTGAGTAAAAGACAACTCAGGCAAAACTGTGTGGCCGTGAAAGGTTGAACTGAGGTCATGGGTTATTTTTAATGTCATTTCCTCCAAGTTAGGTTTGTGGATATGAGGGTGCTGCATGCATGAGAACCTCAGTCTGCTCTGCAGTTTGCCCAGTGGTGCTGTTGCCTGGGTGGCTGCTGCTCTGCTGGAGGTCCCTTCAGGCAGCTGGGGCTGGACACCTGTGCCATGCATGGTTTAGTCTGAATACCCTTGGAGAACCCCTACAAAATCAGTAACTTGTTGAAAATGGAGGCTCAAATTAATTTCTTGCCAAAGGAATGACTGTTTGATATATGAGTTAAAAATTCTGTTCAGAGCTCTGATATACTACTACCTTAAGTATAAAGCCACTCTACCTAATAAATTGGAGTGTGCGTGCATGTGTGTCTGTATGTGCCCGACTACTGCATGTTTTAACATAATGGATTTTAGGAGCTCTGGGAGAAATTGGCAAGGAAAAGGCATGCGACTGGTGAGTTTATTTTACAGCATTGCCCTCTTGATTCATAATCTGAGATACCAAGACTGTGGTGGAGGCTGAAGTGCGGTGAGACAAAAGGCAAATCCCCCGTTCTGTGAGTGGGGTGAGCCTGGGACAGGAGAGGCTGGTACCTGGGGGGAGGAATGAAAGCCCAGGGAGAGACGTAGTTCTAATGTCTGGGTTTCCTGCTCCGCTGCCTCACTTAGAGGGAAAGGCAAGCCTATGTGTAGAAACAGAGCAAAGCTATGTATCATTTAGTACCAATCCAGTTAAAACTTGTAATACTGATATCTGTTTAAGTACCTGAGTTCAGTTCTCCGCAGCATGGGTAGTTTCATAGATTTCTGGGTCATCAGTGGGATTTTAGGCTTTGTGAGGATTTTCTGAAAGGGTGTTCAAAGGGAAGATTTTACCCCGTCAGAACAACGCTGTCCCGGTGTGCCTGTGGCAGCAGGGAGGTCACCTCTCTCCATGGCGGGATGTCCACGCTGGGCAGCGTGGTACATCAGCTCCTGTAGAAAGGTAACACGAGTACCTGCAGAAAGCCCTGCGACAGCTGACAGTCACCTCTCTCACCTGTAACCAGTGAGGCATGGCGAGGGCAAAGGCTTGCTGAGCTTTGATGGCAGGGCTTTAAAGCAGTCAGGGCAGGTTAAACAGGAACAGCTGCTTTGTCAGGTGTGGAACATAGGAGCAAACTGAAAAAATTGTCTGTAGAAATAAAGAAATGAGGAACTGGAGGAGGAGATCGCCGCAAATAGAAAACAGGGAGTGAAATGGCCATGAAACCTGAAGCATTTGGAGCTTAAGCAATGGAATTTTGGTGTTAGGGTTCTTAACTCTAGGTTGGTGCTGAATAGAGGGAAAGATGTCCGTAACACACAAAGTTACTAGGTAAGGAAACGTAAGTGTAGTTGTAAGCAGTGGGGTCTTTCATATATAAAACCTAAGATATATAAAAACTAAGATATATATAAACAGAGTTTTTATGTGTTGTATTTTTTAACACTTTGTCACAGTGAATATTTGTGACGACAGCCAGATTCAGACCCAAAAGGCAAAATACACAAAACTGCTTAAATCTAGATCTCTAAATCCATAAACAGGCAAGAACTAAAAAGGACCTGCCTATCAGAGATGCTCACAGTGAATTGCTGTGCCATATCAGTATCCAGAGCTTTACAGGTAACAGCTACGTACAGAGTTGTAGCTGAGGACACTTCACATCCAAAAAGCCAGCCAGGAAACTTCTAAGCAACTAAAGTTAGACATGTTCTTTCATACTTTGCTGAACTGCAGTCTACCAAAATGAAACGCTGTTGGTGAGCTCCTGGTTTCACTGAAATCTGAAGACTGGGAAGCAGGTTCCTTGTGCATGTGTAAAAACTGAACAGTGTTTTGGTGTGTGCCTGAAGGATGACACAAGATGGGGGCTTGTTTTTGTAACTGAGATTAGTGGAAACTCGTCAGTGTCCTTAGTGGGACATCCACTTCTCCGACTCCTGACCCCGGTTGAATCAATGCGGGAACTTCTCTTGAATTCCAAGGGCATAAGGGGTGGTCCTCATATCAAGCTTTGGAAAACTTACTTACGATAATATATTCTTTACTATTATTTGTTATGGTAGCTGTAAGAACCACCAAGTAGAGTAGAAAGCTCAAGAGAGATTACCATCCAGGTCTATTCAGCTGAGTTGCCTTTCAAATGGCAGCGGTGCAGCGGGGGCAGGAGGAACCTGTGCTGCAGTCCTTGCTCAGGCCGGACTCCCCTTTCACGGGAGCTGCCGAAGGACTGAAGTGAACAAGGGAATTCTTCCTCATCTTGGGAAAGGAAAGCAAGCAACGTTATTAGAGCTGAAATGTTTGTTTTAAAGCGAATAGGTTTATATAATTACCTTGTCACACAAGTGTGAGGTTTTTTTTTTTAAACCCTCAACTGTAGTTCCTATAATTATGATGCTGAAGTTCAGTCAAGTTACTTTTGAATAGCTGCTCCCGAAGAAAGTAAGTCTATGGCTGCTAGTGATGTTGATGAGGCAAAGTGTTCTATCACCTCGCACGTTTTTATTAAGCAGTGGGTTGAAAGGCAGCATAATTTGAAAGCCCTGTCGTATCTTTGATAAATGCTTTGTAACATTGCTGTGTTTTGCCCAGTTGTGACAGAACCCATTAGAATGACATATATTTCAGCTGTTGCTGGTTTGGATCTGCATATGCTCCAGGAAAAAAAAAAAAAAAAAAAAAAAGTTTCCTCTCCTCAAGGAAAAGGCCTGTGCTATGGGAAGGAAAGACCCTTCAGTGTAGGCTTTGGGTGGCGGGCCACACATGACCGACCCCCACAGTATCTTTTTGCCTTGTTTTCAGGCGTGGGCTTTTTTGTTCTACAGCTGTGGCGTAAGTAGGAGGCAGTTAGCCCTGCTGGCCCTGCCAATTGGACCTGCTGCAGTGTATTTATTCATTTATGTATTCATTTTTTTTATCTAGCACAGCAAGGTTCTGCTCTTAGATTTGAAATGGAGGGTGCTACTCAATATAAATAATAATCAGATAGGTATATAACAGGTTTCTTAATGCTAACATTCAGTTTAATGCAGCATTTTTTATGAATCATATCCACAGCTCCTTTACCAAGGAGAATTTATGTACCAGGTTTCTTTTTGGCAAATATAGAAGCTGACTGAACTTAAATATAGGCATTATTTGAAACTGTAGTGCCAGCTGCAAGACCCTATGTTGTGACTACTATTGTGTAAAAATTATAATGGTAGTTAAAAGAACATTATTTTCCTCTCAAAATTATTAATTTCAAAATTCCTAATAATATCTATTTGTCACTTTTGGAGGAAGACAGACAGAAGCCCCACTGTTTCTTCCCCACATAGTCAATTTCTTACAGTAAAGAGATTTTTACATAAGAAGAAACAAAATCAGATACACTTACAAATAAAACTAGGGCAAGTTTAAAGTCTAAAAATAAATATTGTTAGAAACTGGATTTAATAAGTGAAACTGGTTGGTTAAAAAATAAAATGGATTTTGCTGCTTTAATTATAAGTAAAAAATACAGTGTGAAATGCCATTGTAACTAGAGTTGACAGTAAATTCAGCTCTGGATCAGACCTCACATTGCTTGAAGTAAAAGAGAGATATTACTCTGACTAATTTTGCATTGTAATAATTATTTAATGCTCACAATGAAGCCTTGTCCTTAGGGTTTTATGCTTTAGCTGTTTCTTACCCACGCCTTGTAGTTATTAAGTACAGACAAAGCTGCCATTTGTTGAAATGACATAATGTATATCAGTGTGTGTCAATGAAAAACATAAAAAATAGGCATTTTCTGGTATAATACATTAACTGCATGACATCTGGAACAGTTTCTCCTTCATCTTTGGAAGTTTCTTAAAGCAGTGCGTAAGCCATAAATAGATTTCTTTAAGTACCAATGGCTGTCATTTCAAAATTTAACAAATCTTAATTTTTAGAGAAGTAGAACTGTCCCATTTGTGTTCTGCCATATGCTTTCAGTTAATTCCAAATTATTTCTTTTCATATTATAGCACACTTATTTCGTCTTATTGATCAGCAAGCACTTTGGAATGATCGCCTTGGTTTTTTTAAAACTACTGAAAACACATATATTTTGCATTTCAGTACAAGAGGGTTTGCTTGCTGCTGTGATGTTTGGTTTTAGACACCTTTTAACAGTCTGTAATGAAGGGCTTAATGCAGTATTGAAACTGAATTTTGGGTTGTTGGCGTGTTTTTCAATGTCAGGACTGCTGGATTAGACCTGAACACTTAGTGTGTCCTGGTGATCATGTGACAGGAGTAAATAACAAGACTGGTATCAATAAATGTGTGAAAATTCAGTCATCCTAATGCTCTAGTTAGACACTGATGGTACAACAGTAGCACTTCGGGCCCTAGCTGGGAGCCTGAACATTTTATGGCCAAGGTAATTTTGGTCTGAATAGTTTCATTTGAAGTCGAGTTCAGAATCTTTCCTTCCTGAGGGCAGGAGAAGCCGTGTGGGAGTTACCCAGTAGTAATGCAGGGAAAATCATGTGCCCACGTGGAATAACATCATGGGCTGTTTTTTTGCCCATGGGCGGTAAGTCCTTATCCTTGGAAAAGAGCCAGATGCTCACATCGTGTAAATCAACGTGGTTTTCGCTGGCATGCATGAGTGCGTGCTCATTTACACCACATGAGGATGTAAGATCTTGTTTTCCTCAAACTCCTTCTAGTTGTGTTTCTTGACATATACTTAGGTATTGTCTAAGAGCCGACATGGTCAAATATTGCACTGAATATCAAAAGGCTTCTCCATCTCAGATAGCAACCATGAGGCTGAACGAGAGTAGTGTGACATTGTCCTTAGGCTGTTACAAGCTCTGTGTGTGGATGCAATTTGTACATGCAGAACAAATACTTGTGACCTTTTCTGTACTAACGTTTTGTAATTATGAAAGCTATGTGACTCATGAAGTTTAACACTTTTGGGCCAATACTTAACTACTGAATTATAGATGGCCATGCAAAAGAAGCACTAATTTGAGAAAAATCTTTTCATAAATATATGTAAGGTAGCACTAATATGCCACCCCCCCCCACAAAAAAAAAAAAAACAAACCATAAAAACACAACAAACAAACAAAAAAAACCCATAGCCTGTCCGTGACTTATTTATTTTTGTAGCATTAGTATTAAAACTAGCTTAGTAAACTGAAAGAGGAAAATCCACAGATGTTTTTTAAAGGCACCAGTTCTAAGGATATAAGTGTTACATGTTTTTATGAAGTTCACGAAAGAAATCTATCCATTGGCCTCTTCCCTGGGAGTTACCCATCTGCATATTCTGTTTAAAATGTTTATGTGCACTCATATCACACCATTTTTAATATAATATTACCATGGAGGAGAGTCCTTAATTTTAACTGTTCAATTTTTGCATCAGATTAGCTAGCCTTAGCTAATTATAAGGGCCCTGTACTACTTTTCTGCACAAGACATTCCTAATAGGAATGGTTGCTCTGACAGATTGTCATTAATCTGTCAATAATGAGATTTTTCCATTTTATGCCTAGATGTAAGCTCTTCGGGGAAAGGATCATCTCTTTGCTCTGTATTTGTACAGTGCTTAGCACAGTGGGGTTTTGGTTCATGATGGGGCCCCCGGTCCCTCTGCCATCCGTACCACTCCTATAAATAATTGCGTTTGATGTGAAGTAAGATGAGAGGAATTCTTTGTGTGAGGAAGATGGTTCCTTAAACCCCAAACAGCCTGCTGAAATGCTGGATTTTTTTCTCCTTAAGGGGACCAGCCTTTTCTCCTTACAGCTGGCCACAGCACCGGCAGGCACGGCAGGGCCTCGTGCTCCGTGAGCGCAGCCCGGGCAGGAGAGCGCAGACAGAGCCAGCCAGCCTGGTTGCTGCCGCGCGCTTCCACAGGCACGCAGGAGCTGGGCGCCCACCAGCAGCCCCGGGCTCAGGGTTATTTTCAGGGCCAGGGCGGCGTTGGTTGGCTCTCCTTTCCTTAGCGTGCCAGCAAAGTTCATAACATTTACGCAGATTTTTCTGGCCTGCGGATGCCCGCCGGGAAAGGTGATTGCTCTGTGCCAGGCAGCTGTTCCCCGCGCCCCCCCCACGCCCCCGCACACTTTTCTGTGCTGCCGGCATGGACCCGCTCCCGCAGCAACGTGCTGGAAAGCTGAGAATGGTGTGGCCTCCCACAGCCAAGATGCCTGTAAAAGAGCAGCCAGCCCGGTGCACTTAAATGAGGTAGAGCCCCATTTTTGAGCCCAGGAAGACACGGGCTGTGAAAGGAGCTGGTTGTCTTACACAGAGCTGTGACTTTGGCCCAGCCTGGGAGCACAGTGAGTTTGGTAGGCACGAGAGGGTCTGAGAGCACGCATCGAAATGGGGAGAGCTGCCAGTCAGGCTTTGGTAGCCATTAGCAGCCAGCATTATGTCATGTCTGCACTATGCTGCCAGGACAGGTTGCTGTTAGAAAAGAACTTAAAAGTTCAGAAAAGTAAAAATCAAAACAAAACCAAAAAACCACAAAGAAAACCCCCAACAGTTGGGCTCATTTGCAATCACAAAGAAAGATGTATTTGCTTTAAATTACTCGAAGATTAAAAGTGCTGATAATGGAAAAAATCTTACCTATGGCACTTTCAGTTAGCTGAGAAAAGTTCAGCCAGCGATTTAAACTACTGAGAGGGAGGAGAGCACAGATTGCATTTCAAAGGAAAATTCAAGCAATGCATTAACGATTATTAATGTGTGTTATTGTTAAAATAATCATATTTATTATGGTCTAGCCTAGGGAGAACCAGCAAAAATGGAAGCCTTGTTCCGGAGACTGTAGAAACATGCACACAGTAGGTGGTCCCTGGCCTGAAGAGCCTGCAGTCTAAATAGTCGTAGATGGAGTGGATAAAGGACCAGCCCAGTTAAGGAAAGAACATCAAGAAACACTGTTGGTTTGCATCTGCCTCGCAAGGGCCTGGATAGTATCTGTTGCCTGGTTCTCCTTCTAGTATGTGCTACAGCGATGTGAGGGCTTCCGTATGATCCTGATTTAAAAACAAACACCCAGATGTGAAGAGGAGAGAGTTATTGATTTATTGCTGGTACTGGCTCTCATAGGCATAGCAGAGGCCAAGGATGGGCAACAGGATAACGTGATTGCTGTTGCAGTGTGAGCCACAGGCTTGGTTCCCCACTGCTTTGCCCTAATAACAGAAGAATTTTACACCCACTTGCACAGATATAAACGTCTCCCATGATTAAAAGCAGCAGTTGTTTAGTTGCCACTCAAATATTTCTAATTGTATTCTGGCTATTTTAATCAGCCTATTTTGCTTGGACGCTTGTGTCCATGAATGCTTGCTATAGTAAAGGGTTACAAATTTCATCAGTAAGTAATGCCGGTTTCTTAGGTGGAATAGAAAGTATACCGTTTTGAAAAGCAACCAGACAAAACAAAACCAAACTGGTATTAGGGCAGTCTCCCCTGTGCATCCGTCCATTACAAGCAGCTGTTTCTTCCTTGTCTTACAAATTGATGTTTCTAAGTATGTATTCCCCCTGCGCTTTTCATTATGCGATCACCATCAGCGACCCCTAATAAAGAATAAATTTTGTGGAAGGCATTTTGAAAAGCTGGGGCTGAAGGTGCATCCCTGGGACTCCTAGGCTTGTGTACCCTAGGAGAGGTTTGCTAGTCCAGCTGGGCCGAGGAGCCCTCTAC
The DNA here is from genome assembly GCA_000699545.1 of Podiceps cristatus. Lineage (NCBI taxonomy): Eukaryota > Metazoa > Chordata > Aves > Podicipediformes > Podicipedidae > Podiceps > Podiceps cristatus. The sequence continues at coordinate 20,523 of KL286132.1, read as the reverse complement.
GGGGAACGCAGGTTGTTCTGGCAACTGCCTGATGCTTGTTCCTTAGACAAGGTGTATCTGCTGTAGGGCTTGTTTTGCTAGATAGTTATGGCTTCACTGGATCCCATTTTGGGTTGAGTTTAGTTATGAAAGTTGAGATTTCTCCCTCCGCTCCTGCCATGGCCCCTTCCCCAGCCACCCTTGATACACTGCCAGGGCTTCACAGCACTGGCCATGCTAACCTGGAAGCCAAGATGGTGTGTGAGCATGGCGCAAAGAATACAATATTTATAAGTGGGGAGCTCCTTGCCCCAGGGTGTGCTCCTGCAGCAGCTCGGTTCCAGCAGACTGTTTCGGCTGCTTTGTGAGCACGAGGCCAAGCACACAGCTAGTGACAGTGCCTAACACAGCTGTATAGAAGCAGCGTGGCAGGAAGGTCTGGGCAGTCCTGCGTGAGGAGTAAACACCAGTCACACACACTCAGAGAGAGCTGTGGCTTAGGAAATCCTGTCCTCCATTTTGCTTTGGTGATGAGGAGCTGCCTTTACCTGCAGAGGGACATAGCTGTGCTGGCTGAGGCTTTGCGCGAGGAAATCAGGAGGCTCTTCCACCCTCCCCACCTGGTTAGGAGGAGAGGAAAACCAGCCCCGTAGCTTCTGCTTTCTCCTTTGTGCTGCGATTGCACTATAGATAGTGGAGGTCCCTTATCCTGCCTCTGTCTTCTTTGACTTACAATTCAGCCTGCTCTAATTATTAAAAAATAAACAAGCCTGTAACTGCTTAAGAGCTTTAAATCCCCTAAATGACAGGGAAATAGCCCCTGAACACCACTGAAATAGTCTCTTCTATGTCCGCCTATCCTGGCAGCAGATACAAATCATCATTAGTGGGTCACTCTGACACAGATCCCTTAATGTAAGTGCTACGTTACATTAACAAGCAAGTCAACAATAATATTAGCAATAAATGAGAAATTAAATTCCTAGTCATTCATCCCTCTGGGTTTCCCAGTGTGTCTCTTGTGTTTTTCTTGTTTTGATCCTAAGCATTTTGAAACAAGAAGTGTCTTTATTTTGTGTCTTGTGGCGTGATCCCAGCCCATTAAAATGGATGACAGTACTGCTGTTGACTTCAGTTAGCAATTATAGTAGGAAAGAGCACATGGTGTGATTCAGAAATTAATAAAAACCATATACACTAATTTTAAAGAGCGAA
>KL286132.1:284-19298 GCA_000699545.1 Podiceps cristatus | reverse complement strand
CCTGCTGAATTGATTTTAATTCAAACTGGTTTTTTCCAACAGTTTTTCCAACAAAGCAGATAATAAACTCATTTGCATTAAATTGGAATACTTTTACTTTTCTGGACGAAGACTGGTAGTGAGGGACTCACCACTGCTAAGCAACAATAAAAGAAGATGTTTTGTACACAATAAGAAAGCTCTAAATATGAGTGTTCCGAAGCTTTCTGGAGTTTTTGGCTGGTAATTTTAATGGAAGATGTGGCTAGACGGACGGCCAAAATATTTAAATTGTTTTGACCGTGTTTTCTGTTGATATATGTAGACTGGAGGATTGTTTTGTTTGTGTTTTCAGATTACAGTAGTAGTTTAGTTCCTGTATGTGCTGGAAAATTGCTTATTGGACTCTCCTGATCAGAAATCACAGATTATGGGATATTATCTGTAGTGCTTTTATGATGAAGACTATCAAAGACTGAACTGAAACCACAACCTCATTCCTTTCAGAATTAATGCTCAGAGTAAACCTGGCTTGTTCCTGAAAGGTTAGTCTCCAGTGCACTGATTTTTTATTTCTGTCTTGCCCAATGAATTCACTGAATTGCACTGGTGGCCTGAGCATTAGTAATTTTACTGCCTCTACATCTAAAATGAATCTACAGTACCTTGTAGCTACAGCTGGTACAGATTGTATGTAATCAATTATGGAACATTAAGTATTGCAAATATAACAAGGCAAGGAAGGGGGAAACTCAGTGCTGAGCTCTCTCCTGTCACATGCCTATAATTAAACATGTTTTAATCCTTGCTGAAAGGGGAGCGTGGTGCTCAGCCCTGCTGCGAGGGCCAGGGTCTGATGGAGACCTGCAGCACTGCCAGAGCATGGGCTGGGTGCTCCCACTCTCTGCACCTTTGAGGTTTGGCTTGCTTGGGAGCAAGCGGCCCCGGTTCCCTTCTCGCCCTCCTCTGTGTCCGTCTGGGAGCTTATGAGGATGGTTCTGTCTCCCAGTCCCCAAAGACAATTCTGAGGGCGGCTTTTAAGTACTTGTTGTTTGGGATGGCTACTTTGTTACTGGATGCACCTGTGTTCGCATTGATTTGACAGGTCCTCTCTGTTCGCGGCTTGATGGTTGTCTGTGTGCGCTGGGAATAAAGCCCTTGCAGTGGCGCTGCCGCGGGGCGCTCTGGGTGGGAAGGCTTGGTCGTCTCCTTCCCACTCCCTGCCGTGCTCTGGAGAGGGACTAAAGGGTGTTCAGGCACGACCCAGCATCTTCACCCATTTTCTATTCTTGTGCTTCTTGGACAAACAGAACAGAAGAGCTCCATACGAGTCATCCCATTGAATTTAATGTGTGAGTTAAGTAAATGCAAAATAAAATTAAAAAAAAAAAAAAAAAAAAGGGGGAAAAAAAAAGGAAAAAAAAAGGCAAGTATCCCTTTTATTTGCCACCAAGACAGTAAGACTGGATCTGTAGGTGCAAAATAGAACACAGATTGGAATACCTGGATCATCAATAAAAGCAAGTAACGTGCATGTAAACATTTCGGGGACACACACACACACACACGACACGGACGGACTCTTTTGGACTTAGTTGCTGAACCATAGAGCTGGAAGGAAGCAGATTTTCTTTAAAAAGCATCCAGTGGTAATCCTGGGAAATGCAGCTCCTTCTTCAGTACTGTGACTGTAGGACATGAGATACAAGGGAAGATCAGATATTTTTGTGGATACTAAGAACGTGAACTGCATTAGAGAAAATAAACATTTTATAAGGATATAAACTTATATTCTTCATGTTACAAACTAGGAATAAGCTGTGGGCAAGTTATTCTGTTTTTTTTTTTTTTTTTTTTTTTTTGAACCTTAGTTGGAACATCTAAAGCTTGTAACTGACAGAATCAGGGTATCAAATGAGGTGAGCTACTGACTGAAGCAGGAGTTCTTACGTTTTCAAGGAACTACTTCATACCAAATGCTAAAAATGTTCCCATGTTCCTCCATTGTAGAGTTTGGGGAATTTTGTATGGATTGTTTTCTTTTACCAGACTTTCCCTAAGTATAAACTTGTTCTTTGTGGCTTTCTTAGATCTGCAACAAGTCTAAATAATATAAATTAGTTCTTTATAATCCTTACATATGTAGATTTTAAGTATCATATTTAGTGTCCGCAGCCTTTCTCCAAGGAGCTGTTATCCCATGTATTCTTCCGCAACATATGAACTCATTTTCTTTTCCACAGCTCCAACATTTACCTTTGCGTGTCATAGTAGCTTTTCAACTTAGGTGAATCTATCTAAACAGTATTGCTAAATACTGATAACTCTGTGTCTTCTAGGTTTTGGCATTGCTGTTGCAGTGAGGTCAGCATAACATTTTCCCTGTAGGTCATAGTTTGCTGACCAGTGTGGAAATTTATGAATTGCTGGAATTGTGATGTCAGTTAGTAATAAATTCAAGCAAATGTGAGGTTTTCAGCTGGTATAGCATATTCTTTCAGTCAGAATTTTTTCATTTTATGATCTGCAAAGTTAGGGAAGGCTAGTTAGAAGCAATAAAATGGGTAAATCCATAGGAATATATTGACTTTGTCTCTTGTCCAGTGATTTTGTCTTCATGGGTGATCCTTTGCAAAAGCAGCCTCAAGCCTTCCATTACAGGCACCTCCTGCAATCTATCGCTCAGGTTTGTAACATTTTGTTTCAGCTGATCCACTCTGGTCTTGCTTAAATTTACTGACCATGCCTGAACAGCTGTTCCAAGTTTTCAGTGAGTCAGAAAAAAATTGCACATAGATCAGCTATTGTGAGAAAATAGTTGATGTTTGTTAGTATTTGCCCTAAAAACACAAGCATGATGTCTCTCACAGGGTTTTGGCCATATTCTTCGTGCTGTGTCTGGGGGTTCATAGCTAGTTCAACTATGAACCCCGTGGTTCTTGGGTTTACCACCATATTAAGATGCATCCTCGCAAGCGTTAATCTCTCTCGTGCCTCAGGTCTAAAACAGTGAACCACACTCAAGCATACACGTGTGAATTTGTAGCATGGGAAATGAGCATCAGATGATTTGTAAGTGGTTTTGAATATATACAGAAAATTCCTGAGCAGTTAGTCGTACCATAGAGGGCAGTTTGAGTCAAACTTGTTTTGTCCCCTTAACTCCTGTTTGGCTGATCGTTAAAGCACTGAACAGCAGTGCTACTCAGCATGTGGTCTGTGGATGTCTGGAGGTCCATAAAACATCAAAAGATATTGTGAGAGGACTACACATTACAAAAACTGAAACAGTCCAGTCCATGCTAATGTTCCCATACTTACAAGTAAGGAAAAAAATGCAAGGAAATAGAGTGGCAAGTGATTGATTTTTAGCCTTAAATTTTATTAGGTGATAAAAGTGAGAATCTTTGTGGCAGCACTGCACAAAGCAGTCGAGGATTTTTTTTGAGAAGTCTGGCTTTTCCTTGGTGCTGGAGGATTGAGAAAAATTTGCTGTGTCTAGCAGCCAGGGCAGCCTTGCATACTCTGTGCTCTTCAGTTCCTCCTCTCAAAAAGCAGAGCAGCAGACCTGTATAGAATTCAAAGAGGGTAACGAGGAAGGTCAAAGAACTTCCCTATGAACAGCTTCAGCACAAGCAGTGACTCAGTGGACTACACCTCTTCAGTCCAGAAGAGGTGACTGCAGGGCGATAAGGTCGAAGTCTGTTAAATCAAGTTGCACAGAGAAGTTAAGTGAGAAGCAGCTACTCATTGCTGCTTCTGCAGCAATTTAAAGTTTAGGTGAGAGGGTCAAAACAAACAAAAGGTGATAACTCTTGATACAAGATGTACTTCGGCAATGAAAGAAGATACAGTGCAAGCTAAATGCTTACGTAGTGTCAAAAAGCAAATGAACAGGAGAAGAATCCCATGTTATATCCAGAGATGCTGCATCTGGCTCAGGACACTGTTGAGCTGCAAGTTACTCGAATCTGGGAGAACTCTCTTGAGCTGTCCCCACATTCACCCTCCTTTATGCAGGGGTAAGACATTGGCCTCACCAGGCTTTGCCAGGCCTGGCACCCTGTCTCACGCGTCTGGGACCATATTGCTCTTTTTTCTTGTACAACCGGTGGTCTCTTTGCTGTTCTGCTCCTGATTGTCCACCTGTTTGTCTTTCCTTGGGATCCTCATGCTCCTCAGTGCTTTTCTCCCAGCCCAGACTTCCTCTGTTTGTTAGAGATTAGACAGGGTGATGCTGGGGCACGTTCCCTGTCCTTGGAGGTTGTGGAGTGTTTTAGAGGAAATTCAGTTTTTTCATAGAGAAGCAGCACACTGTATAGATGTCAATAGGGCTCTGGCAGCATTTGAATTACTTTGATTTGCCTGCCCCTACATGTGCCAAAATTTATTTAAAAAGAGGAAAATACTGGTTACTTTATCTGGCACAGCTGTCAGGCTATTCTTCCCTCTCTGCTGTGCCTTTTGCCTGCCCATTACATCTACCTGTTGTCTCCGATTTTCTGTGCTAAGTAAGCTCTTTGAGAAACTGTGTTTTTAAATAGCTAGTACCATGGAATTGAGACCTCAAAGTAATGGCAAATATTGCAAATAATAAATAATATTATAACTATATAATTATAATGCAATTCTAATTCCTTTTAAAAGTGCCTTTGTGTCAACCTGAGACTGTGCTGTGATTAGAGCAGTTCATTTTGCAACTGCTGTGTCATCGGGAGCTTTTAAGATGATGCTTACAATAAAAGGAAACACAACCATGAAATAAACTGGCAATTACTGTATATGCTAATTTTTGCCTTCTATTTACAGTAGACTGACTGCAGTATTGATCTTAGCATTTGCAAACCATTTGTTTTGGGCTCAGTTTTGCCTTTTCTGCCCAGTGTACCCTCAAGCCCATTCATATGAATGACAGTATATGCTATCAAAGCAGAATTACCAGAGGCCTGTGAAGAGAGATGCTGTGTGTGGCATGGTCTGATGGCTTATTACCTAGTCAGTGCATTGAAAATATTATTGTCTTGCAGTACTCTAAGTTTTACTTTTCGTTCTACTAACCACTGCACAGTCACAAGGAGGAGGTGGTCTCCATCTGAAAGAACTTGCCATTGCAGAAAAGAGAATGGGTTGATGTTACAGAAAAGATAAAGGAGGCCAGAAGAGTGTGATGATCCAGAGTCCCAACACATTGTCTGCTTTCTTGTTGTGAGGGGCTGGTTATTCAGTAGAGATCCCACAGAGCTAGACTGACACTACAATCTCCCCAGCTCAGCGACAGGAGAACAGTGGCAAGGTCATGTTGCTAGAGCGAGTGCCTGAAGAAAGACCTTACTTCAGTCTCTGCTCCAGCTCTGTTAGGGTAAGCTCAGCAATTATTGTCTGGAGCAGGACCTCCTAGGAGATATTTTGAGATTTCACCTATGTTTCTATAAGTAGAAGTCCAGTTTTGCCCCCATAAATTCATAAATAGTCTTTTGAGAACTGTCTTGCTGCATTGCTGGGGCAAGAAACGACAATGGGACCTGTCAACAAAGGGATTGTTGCCTCCTGAAAAGGGTGGTTGCTGCTCAGCAGGGGCTCAGCAAGATAAAACCAGCCTTAGCAAATCAAAGATCTGCAGGGAACATCTCTGCAAACACAGTCATAAAAATTTGCTGTAATGTGGTGCTTGGAAAACATGCTCGTCTGGTTTATCTTACCTTTCACCTGATGTTGGCTTTCACAGCAACTGAGAGGTGGCAAAATTTCATCTGTCGTGAAAATTAGAATGTGCTTTGCTAGTGACTTGCAATTGATCCGATTAGCTAAGTATATTTAGGGTTTGTAATTAAATTTGAAACGCTATGTTCTTCAGCGAATAATACTGCACCTATAATTATGGATTTTTTTCCCCCCAGGGATTTAAGTTATGCAAAGTTCAGTTTAAGCAAGAAGTCACCTCTGCTGTATAAGCGTACAATCTGCATGAGTCCAAAAGTGATTGGGCATGTTTCTGTGAATAGTTCTAGGGAGACAACTTCATTGCCTTAGATAGCTTTAGAATAGATTTCACTGTTTTACTCTGATCTAACATAAAAATATGTTTATTATGCTAAGCCTAAATCGCACAGGCTATGCACATCTGTCTTACAGAACATCATCAACATGATGCAGCAATTCAACATCTTCATTAACATCATGGAATAATTTGCAACACATTTTTTAAAATCTGACACTGCCTTGTGAATAAAATAAGTATTAACCAGCATTTGTATACTGAGTGCCTTTGTTCAATGTATCTGCTTGAGCAAAACTACACAGCGTTCAGAATCAGTTATGCAGGAGCATGAGTAACTTCTCAACTGATTTCAAAACTACAGAGGTCTCCTTTTCTTTTTCTTCTTCTAATTTAGGATGCACTAGGTTCCATTTTAACCTTGCATGCTAGAGTTGAATTGTAAATAATCAGATAATTTTTTATTACTATTTTAATTAAACATATGACATAAAATTGATCACAAAGTGATTGCATTTGGTTTCTTGTTGTTATTTAGTTGCAATGATTTTCCTGGTTGTGGTGTGGTTTCTGGAGTGATGATCAGTCAGGATTATTGTGGCCCCCCATCTTGGCTAACAGCAGCACCACATCCAAGCAAAACATAAACAGGTCATGGTGAAATAGTGTTCTCTACTTCACAGCGCTATGGGAGAGAAATTCTGTTTGAAGAAAGAATGCACAGTTGTGATTCTGCTTCTCAAAGCATGTAATTCTGAAAAGAAACTATTTAAATATTTTTATTTGAGTATATTTTTTACATGGCAGAAAAATATTGATGACATGACAGAAATGATATAATAATAATTTGATAAATAATGTGTAGCAACAGACTTAAGCATGTTGCTTTATTTTCTCTGTAAATGTCCTTTTGGGTGTTAATGTGGATACCTATTTGCTGGTTAATGTGATGAAGGGAGCTGTTCTCCCAGCTCACCTGAGGGGTGATCACCTCATCCCCTCTTAAGGCCCAGTTGCAGGCTGGTCCTAGATTTTCAGAATTTTCACTACAGTTTTTCTTTATTATTTATATTCTAAATATTTTTAAATATAATTATTTCCAGAGGGGGGAAAAAAAAACCCAAACATTTCAAAGATATCATGAGCCTTGTGTTTTTCGACTTACTTACTATCCAGCTTTATATAGCTTGTTCTTAATTAATAGTGAGTTCTGTTATGTTTGATATCCAAGAGCAGCATTTGAATTCAGATTTTACAGAATGGACTCTGACATAAAATTTCTCCCTTTCATCATTAGCAGAATTGATTGATGCCTTTGCTTAGCAGAAAGATTGCCATGTGAATACAAAGATAGCACATTTCTTGCTCTGCTTGAAATGCATCTCATGCCATTTTGCTTTTAAGCATATAGTTCCAAAGAACTGAAATAGTAGAGCTCTTACATCTGTCACCTTGGGCCAAATACAGCAGAGGTATTCTTATGTTTCTGTGGCACACGACTCTCCCTTTCACCGCCGGGAACTTTCATATAGATCCACTGGCAGTTTCCTTCCAGCCTGGTGAGTTTTACTGGGTCAGAACCAGAAAGTCTGTGAAATAAATCACACTGTAAAAGAAATCAAATGGAGGTACTGAGTGGTGTATCAGTTTCAGTCTGAAAAGATTGACTTTGTTTTCTCTGGTTTCTGGCCGACTACAGAGACTCCAACTCAAAGGTTGTTACAGAGGGAGTTAAACAATATAATTTCTAGATGGAACAAAAATGCCACTCTGTGAAGACAAAAATCTGTTGCTGTGTGCAGGGAGGGGAGGCGTTCAGGCAGGTGTGTGAGCTGGTGGCGGAGGATGGACCTTCTTATAACACTGTCTCGGTAACTCCATAGATGGTAGAGAAAAATGTTAACAATAGCTGAACTTAAAGCCGGTTTGCTATTCTGCTGCCAGTATATCCTACAGTTGGACACACAAGTACTGAAATTATGCATTCTTGGTCCCGTGGCGTCTGGCTGGAACAATTGCGGTGCTTGTTCTGTGATCAGTGCGTTGTTAGACAGCAGAGTCTTTTAATGCGGTCAGCTGAGCTGTACGTCCACGCTGTTCTTTATGCGCTTCATTTTATAGTTGCGCATACAGAAGACGACTGAATCAATTAGCTCCTTGTCCTGCGACCAGGGCACAGCTTTCCAGAGGAGCTGGAAGGGTGTGTCTGAGAGGGAGACAAGCTGGAGGTTTCTCTTGGGCAGTGCGTAGGCTGGTTTCAAGTTACTCCATGTTTTATTGTCTCCTATTTGCTGAACCTTGATTTCGAATGGTTGCGCTGGTTCACTGTGCTTCTTAAAGGTGTAGGTTCTTCCAGCTCCGCCGGTCCAACACAAGGAAGCACATGTACGCCGTATCCTCTGTAAAGCCAGCTAATAGCTTTCACCTGAGGGTGTGTGCAGGGAGCCAAAAGCGCACGTTGTTACTGATACGCAGTGCATAGACAGAGGGGTTAGGCAAGAAAAAAATCTATTGGCTGTGTGTCTTGGATTAAAGGGCTGCTTATCTTCCTTGCATTATTCTTCAAAGAATAACTATATCATTACTATAATGAGTTATTTCTCTTATGTTTTTGTAATGAATAAGGGGCCAATTTAGCAGGAATTACTACGATGTTTTGTATTCTCATAGTTTTATTGTTCTTGTCTTACACTGGTAGCGTAGCTGTGTACTTTGGACCTGATGCTCTGTAGGGTGGAGTGGGTTCCCCCCCCCCATCTTAAATGTACATAAGAAAAAGGTCTTCTTGACAAACGTATTGCACAAATCAGACGAAGCTGCAGTTAGACAGACATTGATAATAGATTAGCTGGGCCAACCCTGAAATACAGAAATCTGCTTTGATTTTTTTCTTTTTTTTTAATTTCATTTGACTTGGCACCCTTGTTTTGCTGTGAAGAGGCTGACAAGAAATATCTCCTACTTCATCTGCAACGTGTAATATAAAGCTTTAAAAGGACTTTCAGTTTCTTGAAGTTCAAGTGTTCTTTATTATTTTGGCCTGTATCAGGGAAAGCTGCAACTATTATTTAAAAACAGCAGCTATAGAGGTGTTGCTAATAACTTTCTGTAGCAGTGAATTCACAGACTGACCATGTGCTGAGCGAGAGATCATTTCCCTGCTCTGGTACTGAGAGTGCTCTGAGATCCTTTGGATGAAAGGCACTCCAGTCAGATGAACCATTTTCCCAACATTGTAATTATTGTTATCTTCACAATTAAAGAGCAGCCAACAAAGAACATTTAAACCAATATTTCTATCCCTGCAGTTGTGAAAGAGGCGCTTCACTTACCTCTTCACTTTTCCGTGCCCATGAGTTGAAGTCCAAACACTGAAGACAATACAAAGAATTCCTATACCTGCCAAACATATAGAGAAATGTATTCATGTTTGAAGCTTAGGTGCTTTCTTTATGCATAAGTGTTTCAAAACTGTGTTGTGTTTCCTTTTTTTTAATGAACCATCAGGACTTTCTTTTTGTTTTCCTAATAGAAATTGTTTTAGTTTTATAACATGAAAAATGGTTCATGGTTTTGGTCTATTTGAAATAATGGGCTTGAAGAGTTGGGTGTGCATCATGGAAATACCTTTCCCTATCATCACCATTTTTTTCTCAGGTGTAATAATGTTATTTGCCAGTTTTCTGCTTCCAAATCCCAGAGATTTGGCTGTGCCCTGTCTAAGGTATCATTTTAAGGGTACATTTCCCTAATTCAAATTTAAGTGTATTATCCAAGCCTCCCCAAATTGTCAGGGTAGATGGAGGCTTCTTTTTGTAAAACAATCATAAGATGTAAGGGTGCATTTGATACCTTTGTGTCAAAACTAAAGAATATGATGCCAGCTCTTTAGGTCCTGCCATAGGCTGCTTTAAACTCTTCAGTGATAAATGAAATCCATTTGTAAGGTCACTTTTTTCTTTCTTGTTGAATTAGTAAAGGGTCACTTAATGGTCCTAAGGTCCTTCTGTATGAAACAGAATAAATGTGAAGTTGTACTAAAGATGTCAAGCTGCATTCCTGGTGAGACTTTCCTAAAGCGATCAAGGTTTCTTCTGCTTCTTGCACTAATCATTAATAACTATGCTGTTGTCACAGCTCAAAAACTTTCCTATTGACACTTCAATCATTTTTAAAGATCTTGAATGTTCAGCGTGTATTAAAGTAACCTTTTGCACTCTATTAAAATTTAAGAACTGCTAGATTTTTAGTGAATGCCCAAGCAACTGGATCATGAAAGCATTACCTTGTGCCAAGGGCATGATGCAGAGCACTCAGTCCTCTTTAACAAATAATAAGAAGTTTGACTTTTCATTTACACATTCTGCCAATTGCTAACAAGTTTCCATCTTGTTCAAACACTGGATTGATCCTAAGAAATTGAAAATATTGATTTAACCCTCTGTCTGATTTGTGCTGTGGGCACCTGCTAGTACAGTCTTAGCACATTACAATTGCTTGGCCGTAATTCCTCAGGGGACCACTAATAACTACCACATTTGTCTTTTCATCTTCTGAAATTATGCTAGCAGTTGTCCAAGTCAATTGTGATTCATTTGATACTGCTCTCCTTCAAGACATATTGCAACCAAATAGACTTGCTCACCAGTAATATATCTGATGACATAGTTAGTTCTAGTTAATTGACAGAATGATTCAGGCTTTTATGGATGGCATTAATTGGTCCCTGGTGTCCATGGAATAATTGACCAGACAGTGTAGGCTACATTAGCTTCTCATCCAGTCAGAACAGTGGTAAGATGAGGTAAATGTGGTACAAATGATAAAATGGCTATATTTTAAATCAAACATTTATAAACTATAGGAGTGGGAGATTGTGGCATCAAGAGGGTCTGAATAATGGGAATACATAAATGTCCACATTCGAGGGTTGTGTTTTCTTTTTCTTTTTTTTTTTTTTTTTTCTCCCCTACCCAATTAAAACATGTGGTAAGTCAGATTTAGCTGCCTTAATGGACTTTGTTTGAATCGTGGTTTAACGTGTAAAGCAAAGTAGATAGAAGGGCTGCTCGTTTCAGCTTCTCTGTGTTTATATGGTACAATTTTAAGCCTGATGTTAAGTGGAAGAAGGAAGCTGAAGGTGGGACAGCCCCTAGTTTTTACAGTAGGTCCTTATTTTATTTTATTTTTCCCTCAAAGAAAAGGAGATCACTTGTGGAAGTGTTTTGGTGTATTGTGAGTATATAAGAAATGCAGAGGCTATGCTTAAATAAAAACCGTAGTTTGTTAGAAAAAGTGACATAACTTAGAAAACTGACATTAATACAATTCTAACTTGCTGCAGCCTTTCTTGAAGAGGATTCATCACATGATTTATCACTTCCTACTTTTCTCACTCTCTGTTTCGTGTGAGAAAACCAGAAAGATAAGCAAGGAGTGCCTTCTGGGTGTGGCTATTAAACACTCAGGTTTAGAGGAATTTAACTGAAAAGAGTCATAGAATCATAGAACATCTCAAGTTGGAAGAGATCCATAAGGATTATCGAGTCCAACTCCCAGCTCCCAGCAGGACTACCTAAAAACAAACCATTTGAGTCAAAGTACTTGTACCATAGGGTTTTTGAGTTTGGGGTGTTTCAGGGCTATTTGTGTTGCAGGCCTATCGCACGGTTTATGGTGTGCCTGTCACCTGGGGCTGTGTTATAGGTGTAGATTTTCAGATGATAGAGGAAGAAAATATTAAATACATATATACAAAAATATATATATATATGCATTGGGGAAAAAAAGGAATTGGTGGAAAGTTCCTCCTCTTGGTATATTTTCTAGTGCATTGCCCAATTTAGTTTTCAGTATCTCAACATGGGACATTATTTGGAGCTTGTTTTAAATCTGGAAGATATTTTCTTGCTTAATATTTCAACTTTCCTTTGTTAAGATCTTTCCACTGTGTATATTCTCACGTATCAGGTAAAAAAAAAATCTCTTTCTATTTCTCTTCTCTGTTTGTGCAACTCAGATGTCTTCCTTTGTGCTGTGGACTGTAGTGCTCATGCCTGTGTGCACGAAGCAGCCCCGGCTCCCTGTGTTCCTCTCCCTGCCTCTGTTTATCATCCCCTTTCACTCCCACCCAGAGCAGGCACGTCCTGCTGCGCACTCCCCCATGAGTGCAATGTGGTGCCAGAGCTGGCCTGCAAACCTTTCCACATACAATACCCACAGTCCTCTAGATTATAGCCTTCTGAAGCACGCGAGAAGCATTTTTACGGTGATTTGTAGGAAATGAGTGTGTCAATAACTGGTAGGTTAAGCTGCTTTGGGAACAGCCTCTACCCATAATAGAGAGATTTCTGTATTAATAGAGAATGCCAGCCATCATCGTCTTTGATCACTTTGCTCACTTGTTACACCCCTTTTCGCTGCCCTATCCCTTTTGCTTAAATCTTTCAAAATTGCAAAGTTGTCACAATGTAGATCATGCATTCCTTCAGCATCTAGTTCTTAGAGGGTAGTGCCAATAACAAACAATAAAAACAGACGTTGCCCTGCTTTAATTTTTATGAATTGTTGAATGTCCTGAGCTCCCACTGATTTCAGTCTGCTGGTGGGAATCGAGGGCATTCAGAGATTGCTGGGAGACTTGGTCTTTACACCACGTACATGCTGATTGCAATGTCTCCATGTCGTCGTAAATTCTTCACAAATCAATCTTTCCAATCTGCTAGTAATTTACTGCTCTTCCAGATGCCTTCAGCATGCTGGTATTTTTTTTTGGAACTAAACCCTGCATTTGTGTTGCAGGTTGAGTGGGTTGATAAAGGAAAAATGGGAAAATCTCGACCAAATAAAGTCTTCTGGAAATATGTCAATTTCTTGTGAAATGGGTCTATTTCTCTGTTCTTACTGACTGAACTACATTCCTATGAGACTGTTCCTAGATGAAGCAGAGTAGCTTCTTTGTTCCTGAAAAGTGTTGGGTGTTTATACTTGAGGTCTGTTCCACATGGCTCAGTAGGTATTTCTGCCTTATTGGATGTAAGCATATACCAGTCTTTGGTTTAGTGTAATCTTCTCAGGCACACAAGAGACGTTGTATTTCCATAGGTCACTTTAAGATTATGATCCTTCAAAATACCGATTCTGTGCAAAAGGGTATTATTTCTTGATAAAGAACCCTGCCCACTGGTTAGGTCAAATTTAATGTAATCTGTTATTGGATGTATTAGATTTTATATTGTAGAATGCAGTGCTGAACTTTAGGGCCAATGATTTCTACTGAGCCCAGTATTGAATGCTAGATGGTTTTACTTCCCACATTTTAGGAAAAAGAAGACATTTATATGAAAGAAAATAGGATTTTTTTGAAGTGACATTTTATTTTATGTCAGCAGTTTAAAAAACCTTATACTTAAAATCAAGCTCTTCATTATATACACACCTTGAGAAGCCACTGACAACAACTTCAATGAAACCTTTCAAATTCCAAAGAACAACATTGACTTTAGAGAGGCTTCAGCACAAGGATGAAATATGCCTAGTTTATATAATTTGCACTGGTTTTAAGATTCTCAAATTAGAATTATTTATAGCAGTTGATGTAACTTAGAGCAATTTACTCATTCCTAAAGCCAGATAAACATTTATTTAGTTATAAGCTCAACAGTTTTACTATCTCAATCTCTTCCCCATAAATGTTTTGGCATTGTAAAATATTAATAATTTCTACTTAATTCTAAACTATTTTAAACCCAAGGATAGTAAGAGTTATGTATTGAGTATGTGAACCATAAGTTATATAAAAGACCAGATGTAGGAACTGGGATTGTTATTTTTGTGCACTAATGTCTCCAGCATAAAGAGCTTAATCCCAGGTTTCTGATATCTTCTCTGCTCTAGCACAGCCACAAAACTACAAGTTTAGAAGAGAAAATCTTTTTGAAGAGGAAAACTTCTTCATTCACTTTGGTCTCTGTTGTTCTTTTCCTGCTTTCTACAAGGATAGAGGATCCAGATGGCTGAGATGAGTTTTCTTCACCCAGAGTTTGCAGTCATGTTCAATTGTCATAAGCGGCTGAGGTTTAAAATCAGATTTGAATACAACAGTGAAACAGAACTCTGTCTTAAACTTTTCTTTTGTCCATAGCTCCAAAGCAGTCCACAAATATCTGCCTGTCAGTTCTCCCCAGCCGCTTCTGCAAATCCTTTGCTCAGTGATAACCCAACTGAGAGGTGATGCTCTTTAGGAAATGTTTTTTGAAGCTCCTTGAAAACAGGAAGGGGGTAGATGGGAGAGGGGCTCTATGAGCATTTTGCTGGGGAAGGGCTGAGCATAGCCCTTGGGAGGCAAAGCACCAGAATCCGTGCAAGAGCTCATTGTCGGAACCCAAAGCCATAGGAAACCAGGCGTCCTTGGTTCTGCTGCTCGCAGAATTACTTGTTCAAGCCTACTGCTGGCAGTAATGAAAGGACAACTCTTAAATTAAGAGACAACACTGGCAGAATGGACTGTGGGCAGGGAATGACAGTTGACAGCTCTTCAGCAAAGGCAGAGGCTAAGAAAAAGCATTTTTCAAGTGAGACCTTGATCCTGCCACAGCATGGCCCCATGCCTCCCCCGTGCAGCGTGTGTACATACACCACAAGTGCCTGCCCGGTGGACGCAGATGAGTCCAACTGCATGCTCTCTTGTGCAAATACCTGGATGTTTACACCTCCCTCTCGACTGGCAGGCAGGAGCCTTTGGGGGTCTTGCTTGGAAATGTACAGAAAGAAGACAGACAGATCTGATTTCTGTGGAGATTCACTTTCTCAGATGCACAAGTCAAAGTATTTCCAGTGCCCAGAGAATCAGGAAATAGTTCAGGCATAAAAGGTTGTGAACTAATTTTTAGAGCTGCTGAGGCTGTTTAACTCATATTCACCCTGAAAGACCTTACTTATGCACATAGAAATGTCTGGCATCTTCACTTTTTTTTTTTTTTTTTTTTTTTTTTTTTTTTTTTTTTTATTTAAATGTTACAATAGAAAATAAATACTAGGATGGAAAGATCTGAGTTACTGAATTTTAAAAACTTTTATAAATTATCTTACATATTCATTGAAGTCTTTAATCAAGTGGGAATGAAAAGATGAAGGAGAAGCTAGAGTGATTGTTTTAAAAGCACTGTAATGATGCTTTTGTTTTCAATGTATTAACTTGGGTTTTTAACAAGACTGGAGTATCAAGCACTGACAGGTGCAGTAGGAGGAGTTTCTTTAGCTAGAAGGGAGTGCCATGAAGACTCAGGCAGTTCAGCCTCAATCATGACACTACAGCAAGATAATGATTTGCTCTGTATAGATTTGAAATGGTGTTTGTCCATATTGGCTTGTCTTAATGGAAATAATTGCATTGGCTGTTTTCTGTTTCAGCAAATGTGCACACTCTGCACCTTGAGTCTTGAGCTATACACAGCAGTTGCTGTAGCAGAGGTTCAGTTCTTCTCCTCTGAAGCATCAATGTGGAGTATGAGAGCTTCTGAGGGACCATTTTTGTTACTTGATCTATGTTTCTTTCAGAAAATTCTATAGCATAACTGCAAGCCAGATGTCTGATGTGATTAAGAAAACATAGTTTCAGTTTTAGTGCTTCTAAGAGTGTCTTTTTGATATCTGAGGCTTACGTTGTGTATACCCTCTTTGGGAGGACCATAAGAAAGATTTGAAGACATGGAACCTGTTTCTTGAGATAATGGACAAAAGCTTATGGGATAAAATTGGCATACAATTATTTCAGTTGCCATTGGCACGGTGCTCTCCTCGGCCATCATTCTGCTAGGTGTACATCAGAAATGAGTGGCACTTTGTGCCCCTGCCCCTATAAAAGTGGGGAAGTTCTTCAGCTGGAGTGAGGGATGCTGGCATGTCCCTGTTTCCTTAATAGACTTTCTGTTTCATTCTGGGTTTTGAGCAAAACTCATTTTCTTGCTCCCACTCGAGATCTTGTTGCTGGTGTGCTTCCAGATGTAAGACAGAAGGGACAGCGCTGCTATGGACTCAACATCTCACATGTAGTTTTCATCTTCAGCAAAAGATTCAGGTTAACATTATTTAACAAAACACCTGCTTTGAGATACTGGCTTTCACTATAAATAAAGAGTCAGTGGGGACTATACAGCATCAGCCTTCTGATGGTTCCACCTCTGTCTTCTTTTCAGCACCATTGTGCTGTACCTTTGCGTAACTAGTTTTTATTTGTTTGTTTGTTTTAAACAAATCCAGTTGGGAACAAAAGTTCAATCCTTTGCATAAGATTTTCTAGCTTTAATTCTCCTACCATTCTCCTAGTAAGTTGGAAAGAACATTAATTGCAAGGCATTCCCATTTGAAAGCCTCGTGCCTGAGCGTACAGCAATCCCAGCCAGCCATAAGAGAGATCGTTCTGCTTCAGGCTTGCTGGAGCTGTCCTGGAGGTGGTCTTTGCCTTTGGATGTCCTTTTGGCATGGAGTTGCCTTCTCTGTGAACACGCTGCTAGGTATGAGGGTAGTCTCCTGCGCGGGAAGCTGTCCCTGCTGCTCACTGGTGTCCATACAGCGGGGATGGGTCCCTCATCTGTCTGCTGATGTGGCAAGTTGTATTTACAGGAGAAATTTCAACATGTTTTTCCTTTTATCTTCTCCTCTCCTTTTAAATCTCTGTTTTCGCATTCATAGCTGTTCTGAGAAATGTTGTGGCAGCAATTCTTCCACTGCTTTGACGGACTTTCTACAAGTGAAACATTACTGCTTGGCAGAGCCAGGTTTTCTCACTGGCAGGGTGCAACATTCAGTAGGGATGCAGCCTGAAGCATTACTGTCGGCATCAGTATGATCAGTATTAGGCCCCTGGGGAGTGCTGCAGTATGGTCTCCCATCTGGCTTAAAAAGAAAGGAAAGGAAAATAAGAAAGCAGCTCTCTTAAGTCCAGGCAAGGGGGCCACACATGTTTTAATGACAGATACTTTTTAAAGCTTGTTTGCGTTTGGGTGATAATGTACTTTACTATAGTAGGGGAAATGAGAAACTTCACACATGGCATCTGGAAATCCTTGTGGCTCACTACCCTCCTTGACAGCAATAATGTGGCTATAAATTTTGCCCAACAGAAAACATATAACTGTATCAGCTGTACCAGAAACAACCTTTCATTTTCTTTTAAATGAATGTGTTGTTTTAAATCTCAGCTTTTTAATAGCTTCATATAAACATTTGTGACCCTCTGAGGTAAGTTAGTATATTTTTACTTCTTGTTCTTATGTCATAGAATCATAGAATCATTTAGGTTGGAAAAGATCCTTAAGATCATTGAGTCTAACAACCTAACACTACCAAGTCCACCAGTCCTTATGGAAAATCAGCCTATGGCTCAGTTCAGTGCCTGGAGGGGTGAGTACTGATATATTCATATGCATCTCACAGAAGATGAAAGGGATGTCACTCTTGCAAGCACTCTTGATAAGTCTCTGCAGCGCTAATTTAATCTCTTCATGCATATGTTATAGCTCTGCCTGGTGTCAGGTAGAATTTCTTTGGCTGACTCAATGACCCTTTCTTTGTCTTTTAGTAGCAAAAACCTAATACGTGCTAAATTGTTGATACTGGTGCAATTGCCAGATTCAGGGTGGATTTGCCAGTTACCTCAGTGAAAATGCCTTTATGACCAATACATATACTATAAAAAGATCAAAATATAGTAGAGTGCTTGGAGGTTTGTAAAACTAAGAAATTTGGTGCCAGGTGGACTTGACAGAAGTCTAGGTACAGTATAGTGCTCTTTACGCGTCCTGTTCTAGCACAGCAGCAGGTGACTGGTTCTGTGCTTGCATTGGCAGGAACTAGTGAATTGGGAAGGAGGATGCTGATGTCACTGCCACTGATCTGAAATACGCCAGGGGACTCATCTACGTTCATGACAGTGTCAGAAGGTTGAAACCAGCTATACAGTATTTAAGACTTCAAAGCCAGGACCTCACTCGATACTGCAGTTTGCCATGTGTCAAGAGGCATCCATCTGGCCACTGGCCAAGTTAGAAGTAAGATGTGGGAGTCTTGTTCAGAGCTTCACTCATTAGGAAGTAGGGCCTGCAAAATAACCTTCCCGTGGCGTGTGACTGCCTGTGGGTTCGCTAGGATAGAGTCTGTATGGTATGGGCTGGGCAGAAGGGCAGTCATCTTTAAAGCTGAACCAGTATGGAGTGGAGGGTTATCCTGGAAACAACTGAGTGAAGGGAAAGGATTGGTATTACTTCTCCTTACTGTTTAAGGTGAAAAACAGATTGAGAGACAGAGCACACTGAAAGAAGGGAGAGAAAAGTGCATAAAGAGACATCGTTCAAAAGAACAATGAAATCCTTTTATGTGCCAGAGACTACAGATTACCATATCAGCAGGTTAGACTAAACAGATGATAGTCACACGAGCAAACTGAGAGCTTGGTAGGGATACAAATCTCTAAGTGGCATTAATAAATGTTGAATGTAATTCCAGATCTGTGTGTATTTAAGCTTTCCTTCTTTGCTGCATGAAGCTGCCATGCTCACAGCTCCTGCCAGTGCACCCATTGTGAGTCTACTGATGTTACTGGGGGGACTGCACTGTGACATGTCCCCCCATCCTTGTCCTAATGCCAGCCCTGGGCCCTCAGCCCCCAGCGAGGCGTGCTGGAGCTGGGAAGCAAAGTCCTTCTGCTCCTCATGAAACGTCCGTTGTTGCTGTCAGGACTGGAAGCCACCGGTGGCTGAGGCTGTTCAGTATGATAACCATGGTGGCAAGGATGTGGGTGGAGGGGAGACTTGTCAGGTAGAAAGTGGGATTGATCTTTCATGCAACATTTTCACCATGATTTTTGGTGAACTAACCTGAATAACAGGCAAAAACTGTGAAGATAATACAGGGACTGTCCTGGTTTCAGCCAGGACGGAGCTAGTTTTGTCTTCAGCAGCTCCTGTGTCTTGGATTTAGTGTGTGAAACATGGTGACAGCACGCTGCTGGTGTTGGTTGCTGCTGAATGATCAAGGCACTC